>JAWPHD010013774.1:0-65902 GCA_037043455.1 Cyrtodaria siliqua | reverse complement strand
TGTTTTTTTGATTTGGCTGATATGAACGGTAACATCTGGCCAACAGACCTCAGAGGAGACAACATGAAGTAATAAGGCGATATGCCCACATCCAAGGGTGAATCTGCACTGGACAAGAGATCTGTAACTTCTACAGCACAATACTGCCTATACCAGCCTCTCAATGTGATGCAGCACAATACTGCCTATACCAGCCTGCTCAATTCAGCCTGGAAAACTCCAGCTCACAATAAAAAAGATTACAAATATATAGAAGGCCAGACTAATTACTAGACCAGGTGGCTTACATCATTCATGATAAAGATATATCAACAAAGACAATGGTAGTCATGAGTGGATAACAAGGTTATGTCTATACCTTAATCACCTCCATCAGTCCTCACTCATGTTATATAGTATTTTAGAGAGATACGGAGTACTACATTTATTTATAGATGACTCTATTAGCAGAAAAGATAGTATTTATAACATAAAATGTACCATTCATCAAAGCATTGCTTTCAAATATTATAAGCCCTTAATTGGATTTACCTTTCATTGCTTTTCAGTATTTTAACCAAATCAGGTATCTTAGGATCGAACATCAGGTAACTAAGCATCAAACATCCGGTAATTAAGCATCGAACATCAGGTAACTAAGCACCGAACATCAGGTAACTAAGCATCGAACATCAGGTAACTAAGCATCGAACATCAGGTAACTAAGCATCGAACATCAGGTAATTAAGCATCAAACATCAGGTAACTAAGCATCGAACATCGAGTAATTAAGCATCAAACATCAGGTAATTAAACATCTAACATCAGGTAACTAAGCATCAAACATCAGGTAACCAAGCATCCGACATCAGGTAACTAAGCATCGAACATCAGGTAATTAAGCATCAAACATCAGGTAACCAAGCATCAAACATCAGGTAATAAAGCATTGAACATCAGGTAACTAAAAAACATCAGGTAACTAAGCATTAAACATCAGGTAATTAAGCATCGAACATCAGGTAACTAAGCATCGAACATCAGGTAACTAAGCATCGAACATCAGGTAACTAAGTAATTAAGCATCGAACATCAGGTAACCAAGCATCAAACATCAGGTAATAAAGCATTGAACATCAGGTAACTAAAAAACATCAGGTATCTAAGCAGCAAACATCAGGTAATTAAACATCGAACATCAGGTAACTAAGCATCAAACATCAGGAAACTAAGCATAGGTAACTAAGCATCAAACACCAGGTAACTAAGCATCGAACATCAGGTAATTAAGCATCGAAAATCAAGTAACCAAGCATCGAACATCAGGTAATAAAGCATTAAACATCAGGTAACTAAAAAACATCAGGTAACTATCGAACATCAGGTAACTAAGCATCGAAAATCAGGTAATTAAGCAATAAGCATCAAACATCAGGTAACTAAGCATCAAACATCAGGTAACTAAGCATCAAACATCAGGTAATTAAGCATCGAACATCAGGTAACTAAGCATCGAACATCAGGTAACTAAGTAATTAAGCCTCGAACATTGGGTAACCAAGCATCGAACATCAGGTAATAAAGCATTGATCATCAGGCAACTAAAAAACATCAGGTATCTAAGCATCGAACATCAGGTAACTAAGCATCGAACATCACGTAACTAAGCAACAAACATCAGGTAACTAAGCATCGAACATCAGGTAACTAAGCATCGAACATCAAGTAACTAAGCATCAAACATCAGGTAATTAAGCATCGAACATCAGGTAACCAAGCATCAAACATCAGGTCAGGCCCGTAGCTACGCTGAGGCACACCTCGGTAGAATTTTGGGAAGTTAGGCTACCGAACACTGAAGTAGGCATTCTAATCATGCTAATGGAATATCATAACAAATCACTGAAATAGATTTGAATATATCTTAAAACTGAAAATCTGATGCACTAAAATGCAGGTAATCAACAGTTTTTCCGCGGGACATGTCCTCAGACTCCGCTAGGAGGGGTTTGCCTCGGTTAAATGTCGGGTCTGGCTACGGGCCTGCAGGTAATAAAGCATTGAATATCAGGTAACTAAAAAACATCAGGTAACTAAGCATCAAACATCAGGTAACTAATCATCAAAAATCAGGTAACTTAGCACCAATAATGGATCAAAAACTTTCCAATACAAATAACAGGAATATCACGTTTATTATATTGCCATTGTCTCCTGTTTATTTGTTCTTGTTGTTGTTGTGTTATAATTCAAATAAATGATTTCATCCCTTTATCCTTATGATCCAACAACCATATGGTTCTCTCTCATATTATCGCTACCTCTCGTTTTATTGTTCCTTTCATTCTTATCTTCCTAAAGAAAATCAGAAGGGCAGACATTTTGAATTTCATTACTTCTATCATGCCAGATTTATTTTTCTCCATTTTAATTATTTTAAACGATATTTGATAGAACCAACCTAAAGATAATGGTTATTGGAGAAAGCAACATAATCATACCACCCACACATATATACATGCCTGTCTTTTCTTTAGCAATAATATAAAAATTATACTGATTTAAAAAAGAAAGTGAGCACATCTATTTTTTGGGAAATATTCAAAAAGTTATAATGACAAATTTAGCAAAACAAGTTTTAAAATAAACAAAAAGTATGCATTAATAAATAGAGGATACTTGTTGGTTTGGAGTGAATATAGGATTTATTTTCATCGAAAAGTGAGAAAAGTTATATTTTCACGAGTGCTAAAAATTATTTTCATCGAGAAGTGAGAAAACTTATATTTTCACGAGTGCTTTAGCACGAGTGAAAATATAATTTTTCTCACTTCTCGATGAAAATAAATCCTATATTCACGAGTGAAAATATAATTTTTCTCACTTCTCGATGAAAATAAATCCTATATTCACGACAAACCAACAAATATTCTATTTATTATATACTTTTTATCATGCAACACTACCAAACTGTTTCAAACAGAAAATATGTTTCGTTTCGACAGTTCCCCTTTATTCGCGGATAAATATAGTAACGTCAGCGTGTGAGGCGATTTACATACATTTAGTGCGCATATAATATAGTTCTAAACTTTGACACAAATTATGACTGTTATAAGCAGATGCAGAAAAAAGTAGTTCCATTTTTTCTGGCAGTGAGAAAGTGAGAATATAAGTTCTTATATTCTCACTGTGAAAATATAAACAAAAATATAAAAAATGAGAATATAAGGTTTATTCTAACCATACAATCCACTATTACACTGGGAAGTAAATAAAAAAAATCACACCTTTGTATGAAAAGTTCCTTTACTATAAAACAAAGTTTGAATTCCTCAAAGCCAATAAAGAGCAAAACAAAAGTTTGAACACATTTATCGCATAACATTTGACAGCAATGTAATATATTCCTGATGAGGTTGATTTTTATATGCAAATTGTATTGCTCACTAGCTGTCTTTCTTTTTTGACTCGATATATTTTAAAATAAATGTTGCTTCTTTGCGAACATAAAGTTAGGATGTTTGAACACGTAAAATTGTACAGCAATGAATGCAAATTTGACTGAACCTTTCTTTTTTGACACAATATATTTAAAATAAATTTTGTATATACATGAACCATTCTTTTTTGACTCAGTATATTAAAAACAAATGTTGTATATATAGTGAAAGGAAAAAGAAACGTGACACGGGAATTTCACCTATATATTGTATATACTGCACACTTAATTCCATGTATATTCCAAGGAAATCCCATGCTAAGTTTGCTCAGATGCTTGAGCCAAATTTAACTCTGTCAATAATGGAACTTTGAAGGACTACTATTTGCTGTGTTACGTGAACTGTTTTAGTCTTTTTTTCCGAAAGGAAAGATCTTACGTAGCCATGTACCATTCGATTAACAGCAGCATATTGTACATATATACAATATATAGTGGAAATTTGGAAATTCCCGTGTCGCGTTTCTTTTTCCTTTCAGTATACATCAAAAGCTGATAACACCAGAAATATATTTTATATTTCATGGGAAACTATATAAAAGTTCATAATATTATTAGCTAATATATAATAAGCTAATAAAACACCTACACCAGTCCATACTAATGAAATTTAATGAAACACGAAGACAAGAAAGTGTTGCCAAAAAACTTTGTTATTCATGATTTTACACATTTTATAATAATTGGTAAAATTATTTCTTCATAAAAGAAGTCCCACCAAAAAAATCTTGATGCAATTAAATTTCGAGCGGTGAATGCGGAACTATTGTAACTATAAATAAATGAAGAATGAGACAAAATAGTACGCGTCGAGCCCTCCATTTCTTAAGACCATTCTTACGATATCACATTTGACTACAAATGATTGAAATTATTCCTGGATAAATATGTTTTGGTAGTTTGTCGCTACAGAAAAGTGTGTAAAGTCTCGACCTGCAAATTCTTCTGACATCTTCGCCTTTGCGAAGATAAAACCTTTGATGTTTCTTTTTTTTAATTTCCATCTTAATTGCGGACTTTGAAATACAGGCATGACATTGCATGTTAACAGTGTTGTCATACAAACATGCACCGAGTATTCCTCCCCTGTAACTTTTTTTACAATGGTATGACATTTTAATGGTGACAGTAAGACGGTAAGTTTCAAATTGTTTTAATTTAGATATATGGTCTATATAATTCAATCAAATGAAAAAAAAATATAGTATTAACTTAACTGATTTCCATTTGTGTAGCAGAAATAAAAGAGTCTTATTTGGCACAACATTTATAATTTCTATCACAATTTTGTGGGGCATGATGTTAACCCTTAACCCACTACATATATATAATGGACTGTTCTTTCTTTGAATTAAGACCATTCCATTTATGTGACAAAGGGGTGTTTTTGGGAAATGACTGATCAACAGCCAAACATTGTAAACCCTGATCATCCTGTGAGTTACTCCTCCCCCACCCCCCACACACACACACTAATGGAGTGAATGGTTGTTTAACAGCTTAACGACACATCGTTTAGGTTATTTCGAGCTGCCCCAGGAAAGACGTGAATCCAGGAACCGTGCCCTACTAATACTATCAACTAGATTCCTATTGTTCTTTAACATGCTCGGTGAATGGAGACCTGGGACCGCCCGGTTTACAAGCCCATCAAATGGATAAACTAGGGGAAGTGTCTTGTCTAATGACACATATAAGTAACTCAATGGGCCCCACTGAGGCTCGAACCCCTGATTTCTCGATTCAGAGTAGACCCTGTCATCAACTGCGCCACCACGGTCCCACTAATGGAGAGGTACAATCTATCAAGTCATTGTACTTTGTGCAACACTTCATGCCTTCAATGTGTATGTGTGTGCTTGCATAGGTGGGTTAAGACGAAGCTGCGTGAAACACTGCACTTGTGACCTTCAGCAAGTCACCTTGTTTTGTTGCGATGGCCCAGTGTATAGCATGTGATGGCCCAGTGTATAGCACATGATGGCCATGTATAGCATGTGATGGGCCAGTGAATAGCATGTGATGGGCCAGTTTTTAGCATGTGATGGCCCAGTATATAGCGTGTGATGGGCCAGTGTATAGCATGTGATGGCCCAGTGTATAGCATTTGATGGCCCAGTGTATAGCATGTGATGGGCCAGTGATAGCATGTTATGGGCCAGTGTATAGCACATGATGGCCCAGTGTATAGCATGTGATGGGTAACTGTATAGCATTTGATTGGCCAGTGTATAGCATGTGATGGGCCATTATATAACACATGATGGGCCAGTGTATAGCATATGATGGCCCAGTGTATATCACATGATGGCCCATTGTATAGCATGTGATGGGCCAGTGTATAGCTCATGATGGCCCAGTGTATAGCATGTGATGGACCAGAGAATAGCATGTGATGGCCCAGTGTACAGCACATGATGGGCCACTGTATAGCATGTGATGGCTCAGTGTATAACATGATGCCCCAGTGTATATCATGTGATGGTCCAGTGTATGGCATGTGATGGGCCAGTGTATATCATGTTATGGTCCAGAAAATAGCATGTGATGGGCCAGTGTATAGCAGATGGCCCAGTGTGGGCCAGTGTATAGCATGTGATGGCCCAATGAATAGCACATAATGGGCCAGTATATAGCACATGATGGCCTAGTGTAGCATGTGATGGATCAGAGAATAGCATGCGATGGCCCAGTGTATAGTGTGTGATGACCCAGTTTATAGTGTGATGGGCCAGTGTATAGCACATGATGGCCCTGTGTATAGCATGTGATGGGCCAGTGTATAGCATGTTATGGGCCAGTATATAGCAAGTGATGGACCAGTGCATAGCATGTGATTGCCCAGTGAATAACATGTGATAGGCCAGTGTATAGGACATGATGGCCCAGTGTATAGCATGTGATGGACCAGAGAATAGCATGTGATGTCCCAGTGTATATCATGTGATGGGCCAGTGTATACCATGTGATGGCCCAGTGTAAAGCATGTGATGGGCCAGTGTATAGCATGTTATGGACCAGTGTATAGCATGTGATTGCCCACTGTATAGTGTGTGATGGCCCAGTATATAGCATGTGATGGGCCAGTGTATAGTGTGTGATGGCCCAGAGTATAGCGTGTGATGGCCCAGTGTATAGCATGTAATGGTCCAGTGAATAGCATGTGATGGCTCAGTGTATAGCACACGATGGCCCAGTGTATACCATGTGATAGCATGTGATGGGCCAGTGTATAGCACGTGATAGCGCAGTGTATAGCATGTGATGGCCCAGTGTAAAGCATGTGATGGCCCAGTGTAATGCACGGTAGACTCTCAATCCGGAGATCCCAGATTCAAGTCCCACCGGCACAGCTGCATTTCTTCAATAACAAACTTCCTTTAGCATCGTCCATCTGATGGTATATAAAACAGAATGTGCATCCAAAATAAAATATTCATCCAAGAATTAAACTGGATTTTATGGTCGCATCAACAGGTCGTATGGTGACTTTTCAGCTTCCAGTGGTGGAGGAAGATCACAGAACCACCAACGTTCCCCACCCAATGAAGAGCCTTCATAAGTTCCTAATCATTATTACTGATCATAGCAGAAGTTTTATTGCAAATAACAAATTTTCTTTTTTCCCCCAACTCCTCCTACCCTCCTTTATTTCTGAACAAATCAGTAAAACAATAAAGATGATTCATAGTGGTGTTTACTATTGAACATCAGCTGCATAGATTAAACCAACATTTATATTGCATTGTATGCATAGATCCTGCAGGCATATTCTACTTATAGTATAAGTTTCATTGATTTGCAAATAAAACATCATTGTTCCCATATTAAAGAAATAGTGCAAAACAGTGACAAATTTAATCTCATACCCCAAAAATCGATGCAATTCCTAAAGTTCTTTGCCTTTAGTCATTTTAAGACCTTATTTATCACTCTTATGACTATGGTAAATCTGTCTGTTTGCCCTGGGCAACCTCAAAATGTAAAACATATTTGCAAGTTGCATAAATATTCAATCAAGATGACTTCACCAGGTCTACATGCCCTGCTCCCAGCAATGTGACAGGTCAGCGACTTAAGTATTTCTCATTCTTTAGTGATAAATCAGCTTGCCTTTTTTTTATTTTCTCAATTTACATTGTATATAATTATTGATTAAACATCAACGATTGACGGTGAATGTATAAATAAGATGTTGTGTTTTTTTGCAATGTTTTGTAGCGGATACTTACCATATTTACCTATTAACCCTTAGTCCCCTATGAATGTACAATGGACTGTCCTTTCTTTGAATTTTGGACCATTCCATTTATATTACACAAATGGGTGTTTTGGTTAAATGACTGATGAGCAGCCAGACAGTGAAAACCCAGATCAGCCTGCAAGTTACTGACGCCCATGAATTTTATTTTATTTCCACCGAATGCCTGTCCTGTATATATATTTACAGTGGTAAACATCAACAAAATGCCTGTGCTATAAGTCATTAAAATGTGCATCAACAAAACATTTAAATAAATCTGTCAACTATGAATTCAAAAGCAGGTGGATCCAGGTGGGCTAGAAAAGACTTAATACCAAATATGTTATTTTTGTAAGCTTTATATGTTTTTACTCTATTGGGTGTCAAATTTAGCAACAAATCTCCTGGAGATCCCTTTGGGGATATTTTTTATGGACAATAAAACACCAACTGATTGGCATGTAATTGTATCATTTTTACTAGATAAGCTTACACTTGACCTGCTTTTCTCTTTTGAAATGTGTTCCTATTACAACAACATGAAGAAGAGGGTCCAAATTAATCTTGTGAAGAAAACAGCATGACGGACAACCATATTGTACAGGAAGAATTTATACGATATAGAACAAGGCCACCTAGACAGAATTGGTAACATTGAAAACCCGATGGCTGAACATTTTACATTTTTAATTTCATATAGTAATTTGTGTGATCAAAATGTTTTTGTTATCGATATGTTAAAATTTCTGCACAAAAACCTTTATCTGACGCACTTGGCAAAAATCATGCAATTTGATTAGGTGATGTTCAAATCAAGTTATGCGACATTCATCTGTCAAAATCTTGATGTTCGTTAGTAAAATTGTCAAGAAAAATTAATCGCATTTGAAACGGGTTATCAAGTATACAAATTTCACTTTTGTGACAGTATATCCGTCTTTAACAGTCGCGTAATGTGTTTAGAGGCTCAGATAACGCATCGGCCATTTTACCCAATTTAATGAATGATATATTATATATATATATATATAAATGTTGACTTTAGCGACAGTATACCAGTATACCAGTATAGTTTAATGGTCACAATTCATGTATAACAGCTCCACTGATGCATCACCATCAAAAGAAAAGAAAATTGCGACCTTTAAACAAATGATAACCTTCGCAACGAAACAACCTATATTTGCCACATTTTCATCAGTTTGTTATTACATCAGTTTCATCACAAGTCACCTTCAACAAACACATAACAAACAATTTACATACACTCAACACAACTTTACAAGCTAATTTATCATCTTGATTTTCCTAAATGTGTTTATTAACAAGAAATCTTAAAAAAAAAAGGGAAAAAAAAGACATTACCTTACTTCTAAATGGTAAAAAAAACAAAAAAACATTTCATTGCTACAACACTGCACTTATCCATCCACAACAATTTGATAACCACCATTTGGGAAACCTTAATTAATCATTTACAAATTGTCAACATCAGCAAACATCTAATTAATGATTTTTTTTTTTTAATTTATTGTTGCAAAAACCGGTAAAATTTTCATAATGGAAGTAAGGTCTGTAAAAAGAGTAGAATATTTGTAGAGTTCACAAATGATGGATGATCAATGTAAACAAGAAATGTCACCTGTAAGTGACAAATGTCCCTGAATTTGACCTTTGACCTCAAATTGTGACCTTGACCTTTGATGTATGGACCTGATTTTTGCGCGCAACCCCACTTCTCATTAAGATTACCATTCTTGATAAGTTTAATGAAATTGCATTCAGAACTTTAAAAGTTACTGCTGAGACATGATTGTCTCGGATGAACGGACGGACAAACAAACTTAGACCGGACGAACGATGCAATTACTATATGCTCACTGCCTTCGGGGACATACTAAGTTTCGAAATATAAACACATTTTAAGCAAACGTATCAATTTTTTTTAAATGTAAATATCAGATTTTTATCAAAAATTGAAGTTAGGTTATCTATCGGTTTTAATTGAGACAGAACTATTACAGGAAAAGATGAGCTATATAGAGATAAACCTCAACCATCTGTCTATATAAGTTTACAAAAACTATTTTCGTCTTAATCAGTCAGTAGGACAAAGCGTGTTTTAAAAAAAGGAGGTCAAATTGGCACCTGACACTGGTTTACTATAATATGCCAATATATTTCCCATAATGCACTAATATATTTACATAATATGGTGTATCATGTTACAACATTTCATGAATATTTAACTAGACTTACCTAATGTTGACGCATTTATATCCAGAGAGCATCAAACATTGATATAAGACCTTCAATAATTTTGTTTTTGTGTATTTCATTTAAACATAAATTCAGTATTGTATTACGTCCCTGACTCGACAAAAACAAGACATCTTTCAAAGTACACTCCAGCATTGGTTTCAAAATGGCTTCCTAAACTTTCAGCCGATTTCAAAATTGTTTTAACATTCCGTCTGCCACTAAACTTATACACAGTCACTACACCACTGAAAATAAATGCGTTGACATTGCTATGAAAAAAAATATTATCGAAATACATTGCAAAATTTAATGTTTTTTGTTTCCAAAATGCACCTGTCACTAAGGGTTCAAAGACTCTCTGAGCCGAGTTCATTCAATAGTAACACATACATGTAACAAACAAGTGAAGCACCAACAGTGGTACGAATTCAGCATTTTATCTGAAAAATCTAAGTAAAAGGGGGTTAATTCAGATAAAATATGTGATAGAGTTATGGTTCTTGTCATATATTATAACCATTGTATAGGATAATGAACATGTGTGCCAATTTTCTAAGCTTTCTGATAATTTGTTTTTGAGAAATGGGGAAAAACAGGAAACTTTAACCAAGAGTTTTAACCAAAATGTCAAAATGCATGGACAGGCAGTTGGACAGACAGGCGGAAACTGCCAAACTACATTATAACTCTGGATTTACCATGCAATCCGGCTAAAAATGCTGCAAAAATCCCATGCTAGTCAATAATGATGCCAGCTTCATGGTAATTATAAAGTAAACAGAATTATTGCCATTGGTGTTTATGTGGTCTAGGGCATGATCATAACAATTACTATGTTTAATCATTTGCTATTTATATATTGTTGTATATTGTTTTTTATATTGTTAAGTATTTAACCCTTAACCCACTACATATATATAATGGACTGTTCTTTGTTTGAATTAATACCATTCCATTTAAGTGACAAAGGGGTGTTTTGGGGGGGAAATTACTGATCAACCGAACATTGTAAACCCTAATCAGCCTGCGAGTTACTCGGACATTGTAAACCCTGATCACTCGCAGGCTGATCTGGGTTTACAATGGACGCAAAGGCTATTATAGTCGTGCTTAGCGGGTGAAGGGTTATTAATATTATGCCATCCATATGCACTGCAAACTTTTTTATTCTTGTAAATCTCCCTCTTAAAAAGTTGGTACTCTTCATTGTAAAATAATTTTAAGTGTCACCATTTTGAAAATTAAGAATGATGTCAGGATGATGTTCCCTTATGTGTTAAGTTATCCTGTAATAACCACAGTTTCACCACGTTGAGAGTTATGAACTTGTGACATAGATCATTAAAGCTGTACAGTCCCTATTTTAACTGGTAATAACTGATGAATATGAATGAGTCACGTGTGAAGCAGTTTCAAATCGACGAACACCCCAAAAGTCGGTATATAAGGAGAAATCGATACGTACATTTTCACATTTTTATTTAGCCTCCGTACAGGTAATCGATAATATATGGCTCCAGAACAGGGCTTCTAAAATTTTAAAATGCAAATCGGTCCAGGTTTTTAACTGCCGTAAGAATCGCGCTTATTTTGAAAAAATCGCCGTACCCCACCCACCGTAGCTGCACCATGATTTTTTCCCGTTCAGTCATTGATATAGAGAACTATTTAAAATGTATGTTTGTATTATATTTGTATTATTTCTAACTTACTTTATCACAATTTGTACATTTTAATGACTGACATCATGTCTTCGCTTTCACTCAATATTAAAATTGTTGATCATTTGAGAAATTGAACCGGAAGCGTCTAATAAACCGGGTAGGTATAAAACGCGGACTAACACGCGCGGATTAGCGGATTATATACGATTTTACATAAATTTGAGTAATATCGTTTTTCATCAATTAGCTTAATTAATACCAAATGTTACGACTAACGCAAACAATTTCGGTCCGACTTAAAAAAAAAACGGTGTCAGGTTTGATCACTTTCCTTAATATTATACTTAAAGTTATTGTAAAAAAATAATCAAACAAGCAATTAACACATCTCGGTATTTTAATGACGCAAACAAATTGCAATCCCAGCTTTGGCCACTTAAAAAAAAAACCCGACACAAGCAAACAGGCTAACACCTTACGACTAACGGTTTATCAAAGAAATCACAGACGGTAACACTCGCTTCAGTGAACCGACAGAACGTGTGATATACTTTCACTAATCACACATCAAAGGCGTGCTACATTGCTATAGACTCTTCCGGAAAACTCCCTACTATCGGTAATGGTTTAGTCCAAATTGACCAAATTGACCTACTTTCGCACAGCGAGTGACAAACAATCGTGTTATGGATCAAAGAATATTGCCGCAAGGCATATTTCAAGGAGTGTGTAAGGTAATTGTAGACTTTTTAACGACCGATAGATAAAATATCTGGGACCGATTTTAACAGAGATTTTGAAAAGAAAATCGGTCCGGAGAAACAGAATTCGGTCTGGGGACCGACGAACCGGCGATTTTAGAAGCCCTGCTCCAGAATATATGTGATAACAAAATAGTTGCCCAGAACGGGATTTGAACCACAGCCTTGCACTTGTAAGATTTGAAAGATGTACGCTGAACCTCTAGACCACTGCTATTTATTGGTATTTTGTAGCATTTTTAACACTAAATAGGCATTACGTAATAGCAAGAGTGCACACACAAACTCATCAAGCGCGGCATTATGTAATAGCAAGAGCGCGCACACAAACTCATCAAGCGCTAAATAACAAGTCGAGATATGGTTGAACTGAGGCGAAGTATTTGTTTCATATTGATAAGATACAGTATTACACCAGGCAATGTTAATTTACACGTGCGACAATATGGACTGTATATTTATTGATCCATCTTTAGTTGCGTTCAAATATGTTGTTATTTTGCCTCATAATATATGGTAGTTAGTATACTATTTTCTCAAGTAGCATTGTAGTTCAGTGGATACAGCACCGGACTTGAAATCAGAAGGTCGTGTGTTCGAGCCCCGAAAGAAACTGACTTTTCTTTTCTGTAAAAATTACTGTTACCTGTGTATATGTACGATGTGCACTGGTCGATGTATATACAGTAAATGATTTCCTGCGCTGTATTTGCTTGCTTAAATACCCGATTTCGACATGAGCTGGTGAACATGAAGTTACAAATAAAGACACGCTTACAAAGAAGAAATTGATTGATATAGGGACTGTAGCTTTAAGAATGATTAAAAAAAAATTGCTTTAAATACGGCTTTATATGCTGGGTGTAAATGTCAAACTAAATGAAGCGCATTAGTGCTTTATGGTAAAGTTTCCATTCATATTTAAACATGATAAATGTCAAAAAATGACCCCTCCCCCCCCCCCCCCCCCTACACACCCCCGCTCGCTTTAATACCAACAATAACATTCCTTGGGAGAATGATAATGATAAAAAATTGCAAGAGAGATAACTACCGTCAGTGTGTAGACAGTGTAATAGCCGAGAGATAACTACCGTCAGTGTGTAGACAGTGTAATGGCCGAGAGATAACTACCGTCAGTGTGTAGACAGTGGAATGGCCGAGAGATAACTACCGTCAGTGTGTAGACAGTGGAATAGCCGAGAGATAACTACCGTCAGTGTGTAGACAGTGGAATGGCCGAGAGATAACTACCGTCAGTGTGTAGACAGTGGAATAGCCGAGAGATAACTACCGTCAGTGTGTAGACAGTGGAATAGCCGAGAGATAACTACCGTCAGTGTGTAGACAGTGGAATAGCCGAGAGATATCTACCGTCAGTGTGTAGACAGTGGAATAGCCGAGAGATAACTACCGTCAGTGTGTAGACAGTGGAATAGCCGAGAGATAACTACCGTCAGTGTGTAGACAGTGGAATAGCCGAGAGATAACTACCGTCAGTGTGTAGACAGTGGAATAGCCGAGAGATAACTACCGTCAGTGTGTAGACAGTGGAATAGCCGAGAGATAACTACCGTCAGTGTGTAGACAGTGGAATAGCCGAGAGATAACTACCGTCAGTGTGTAGACAGTGGAATAGCCGAGAGATAACTACCGTCAGTGTGTAGACAGTGGAATAGCCGAGAGATAACTACCGTCAGTGTGTAGACAGTGGAATAGCCATTTTCTACTTAAACACACTGGATGCATGCATGTGTAGGTACTCATACTGCAAAAATAAATTTCTCAAAAGTTCATAAATTATAGTTCCTTTAAAATAATAGACATAACATGAATTAATTTTAATTAGTACAATTTTTTACATATAAATCACCTTGGTAATATTCCCCAGTAATGCATCTCTTCACATAAAAAAATCCAAAACACAGATGTTACAGTCAAGATGGTGTGCAAAACATACCCATGTATAGATGAACATATGCAAAACAATATCCGATTATCCAAAACCAAATCTGATAACAAGGAAATAGCTCTTGGTTAAAAATACGGACATTACTCAACTGTAAATAAAATATTGTCTATTGTGTACTGTGCATTATAAAGAATGGCTGAAAGGGGTAATAAAAACCTGGCTGAATTTCTAATAGTCTATTTGCAAGGCAATTATAACAGTATGACATGTGCAAATTATGGGTGGAGATTAAACTGCGGTGTTGACAGACTGAAATGCCATGTATAGTATGCACAGATAATTTACGTTCATGTGCAACTGCCTAATGGCCGAGCCCGTGGAGATAAATATATATATGTAGACATGTTAAAAAATCACTCAAATAAAATCTTCAAAATTCATCGGAGGGGAGGGGATGTAAAGCTGTCGATTCCGTGTACATGGTATTCACCATGTAGACGTTAAAAATATCGCTGAACTTCTGTGAAAATCAAAATCTTTCCTGGGAAATGGGCTGCTCCTAATATTCAAAAGAGATTAGATAGATAGATAAAATTATATCGAAAAGCAGCATCAGACGTTTTATCATCATCACTAAATTGGTCAACAGTATTTGGACTTCCCTAATAAACATATACAGTGAAGACTTGATAGATCACCTGACCTTATCACTAATTAAATAACCAGCTAATCAGGTCAACTGACATCACCACTAATTGAATATCAGCTAATCAGGTCAAATCACCACAGTTCAAACAAGGCAATCTACCCCTTGAAGGGGGACATTAAACAAATGTTGACAAAACAAACTGACAACTATCTGCAGGCAATATATTTTTGTGGAGGCTATCCACCTATTAAACATTTACTCCATTTCGGCAGTGAAACCACTGACCTAATCAAATAATTGGATACAGGGCAAATCTGAGTGTCCAATCTGTGGTCATTGTCCGAATATGGTATTCAATCTGGTAAGTATAAATATTTACGAGATATTTTATAGCGGACTCTTAATACATAATCGTGGAGAAACATAAATGGATTCCGATTCATTAGATTTTCTATGCAAGTCATTTAACAGTGTTGACTTTAGGAATCAGATATCTTTAGCTTAATAAGTTTTTTATCTGTTCTCCATATTAATATCCTGATTTAAAAAAACAAAACATATAAAGAATTGTTAAAGGGTCAATGTCCGTAACTTTTAGCTTATAAAACACACACTAATTATGTTCGCAAACATTGCACACCAAACATTATTGAATATTTACTTATTAAAAGCAAGACTGTTTGACGGAATTTAATCGCGGTACAAAAAAAAAGAAAAACGGCTTCGGGCGTTTGAACTCGCAGTCCAAACTAAAAATACACTCGCGGTAATAATAATGATCGTAAGCGTGAAGTTGTCGACAACGCTCCCGACTGAGCTATTAGTGGGCTATACATATTACGCAATACATACTATGGTGAAAACCTAATGCGCTAATGGAAGTGATCGCAGAAAAGATAATATTGTGGGTCCCACTTTATCTACAAATAATAATTAAAGCTTCTTTTTTTTTCAAACTCACAAATGTATTACTACAGACTTCTTAGGATCTATGCTCATGTTTTCATGTATACATTTCACTGAATAAAAGTCAGACGGTTATTTGGTTTTGCTCAATATCTGCTTACTTACGGACAGTGGTCCTTTAACGTCCTGGAGATGACTATTTAGCAGAAGAATGTTTGGGCATGCATTTGTATATAGGTGAGTGGGTTGGATGACGCTATGGTGGAGGCAGACAACCCACTTATTCCTGGGTAGGACCAGTACCAAATACCACCGCCATCCGTAAGAACTGACACTTTCTCACTTGACAAGTTGAGCTCCCAGTGGGATTCAAACCTGCAGCGTTGAGAAGTGAGAAAGTTTCAGACACAGCATCTTTACTATCCCGGCCAGTGAGGCACTATATTCCCAGAGGATGGGCTCCTGGGTAACTGAGTCTGCCCAGTAATCCTTCCAATGGAAGAAGCAGAGCGATTGAAAAATCATTACAAAATATAGAAATTCCTTCAGAGAGAGTTTAATGAACTTTATAAGGTAATTTATAGTAAATTAATTGGGTTGTGCATTAACACATGTGAACTGTTGTAATTTTGTACAGGTACCAGTATTCAAGCCTGGTTACTGAGGACATTATGTCTGTCTTCAGTTAGCACTATAAATCTAGATGTGTATCTCTCTACAGGGCTAACTCAGGCTAATGCTAATGATCATAATTTATGGGTTAGCATCCCTTATTTGGAAGATGCTCTATGAACCAGGCTAATGCTAATGCTACATGATTTATGTGTTAGCATTCCTTATTTGTAGATGCTATAAGATTGATGAGTTAGCATGCTAATATTTACGACCATGCTAACCCCTTATTTGGAAGGGACCTTATAAAAAGGGAGGGTTTTCATTGTTCGTGGCTTTTTGGTTAGTGGCTTTTTTTCCTGGCTTTTACCTGGACTAACAAGAGATCAGTAGTTATGTGAGAGAGACACTATCATTATTAGTAAACTGTTGTAAATATTAATTCACCATTATAGTTGGTAGCATGTAGAAATAAAGTTATAGAATATAGAATTGGACTATATATTTCTTTCTACCTTTTGAAGTGAAGAAATTGTAAAAGAACTCAGGGACATGCCACTGCCAGAAAGCAAACCCAATCAATTGGTCCCTCGTAAAAGCATGTTTAAAAACATTTTTTACTGAAAAAAAGCGATAACCTGTTTAAAATTAACTATTAAATGTTTTAATTTTACAATATGCTGACTTTTTAAGCCGAAATTAAGGTTTTATATCATACCCCAGCCAACCCCGTTTTTGTTTCTTCGAGAAGGGGTTGGATGGGGTAGGAAAGTTAATACTCGGACCACATAATGGGCAGAGGTCTGCAGCTTTAAAGCACACGGACATATCCACCAAGCTACCAAGGTCATATCCACCAAGCTACCAAGGTCGCATCCACCAAGCTACCAAGGTCATATCCACCAAACTACCAAGGTCATCGCTATTTATCCAAGATTTCCACAAACTATGCAAATATTTTTGTTATGGCAAAAGTTGAATGACATAAATACAAGATTCCAAAATAAAGAGGTGTAACCTATTAACCAAAGCATTAGATTATTACAAGACTTTGGTACATTTTTAAGAGATAACAGAAATGGCACAAATTATTCATATGTAAAACAACAGGACAAAAGTCATGAAAACTCCTCCTCACAAGATAACTTCTGCTACTTAATCATTTCTAAGATATAATCAACAGTTTGAGATTATATTTAGAGGGCAGGGACCTGGAGTGTATAAGACAATTAAGATTACATATACAACCTAACCACAGACTGACAGAATTGGACAAAACACATCCCACCACCTCCATTTTATGGAAGCAGTGATTGCTTTTTTATCTTTTTAAAGTGTGGGAGGGTTGTTAATACATCATTACATAATTATCAACAAATCCGCTTATCTTTAATGAAAACATCTGCCAATTGTTTCATTTTGGTTATTTGTTTCTAAATTGTGCTTGTTAATTTTATTTGAAAAACTTGCACTTTTAATGGTGGAAGTGCAAGTTTTTTTATTTTGTGTTTATTTCCAAGATCGATTGTAGTGTTATGTACGTGTTAGAAATTATCCACATTCCCTATAAATCTGGTGACCGATCAAATTCATGTATTGAAAGAAGTGAAATCGGAATTATGCAATCGATCTTGGAGACATTTTAATTAAAAATAAACACAAAATAAAAGAAATTGCACTTTTAATGACGTTCAGTATATTTATATTACATGGATTGCAAACAAGCTTAGAAATATAGCTTATGCAAATCACTTTCGATGGTAACAGTCTATTAAATCATTTTAGAAATGTTTATATTTAGAATTTTATTATTCTTTATTTCAAGAAACTCTTTACTCACTGAGAGATTCAGTCTTGATAATTTAAAGTTCTCAGAATTGCATCATAATAGCATACCATCATGTGATGTCATAATACCAGAAAATTATGTCATGATAGACCAAATGAAAATATGAATAAAGCATTCTGATTGGTTCAGTGATAAAAATTGGACCAATGAAACAAGTGATGGACAAACTCATTGCATTCTCAGAACTCATTGAATTTTTACTTGACATTTAGAAATGAGGTTCTTGAAATCCAGAATCACAAAATTCTAATAATAAAATAATTCTTAAATGATTGGTGCGGATGTCAGCATTAGCGTCATGTCATGATATGGTAGGAAACCGGAGAACCAGATGTCCAGCTGAGTCTCAACCATACACTTATACTTGTACGAGTATGTACTTGTAACTCGCAGGCTGATCAGGGTTTACGATGTCTGACTGCTCATCAGTCATTTTGCCAAAACACCCCTTTGCAACATAAACAGCATTGTCTAGAATGGACAGTCCATTATATATTCATTGCAGGCTAAGGGTTAAAGTCTCATCTGAAGAACTCGGGTCAGCTGTGAAATTCTTTTTAAATATTTAGATAATTAATCCAAATTTGTATAGGTATTTTTAAACAAGTGTTAGTAAGCTGACCCTCAGAGACAGTAGATGTAAATGATAGGCAGATTACTTTTGTATGATGACAGATTAGGATTGATTTACAACCAATCGGTGGCCTCCAGACATTCAGTCAGTCGTTAAGGGACTTTATTGATGCTATCATCTGC
Source organism: Cyrtodaria siliqua (assembly GCA_037043455.1). Classification (NCBI taxonomy): domain Eukaryota; kingdom Metazoa; phylum Mollusca; class Bivalvia; order Adapedonta; family Hiatellidae; genus Cyrtodaria; species Cyrtodaria siliqua. The sequence continues at coordinate 46,807 of JAWPHD010013774.1, read as the reverse complement.
TATAAATCACTAACGGTTTCATGTTTACTCTTCAATCTACAAGTATTCTATACAAGAACATTAAAATATGAAAAGCGATCTACCATATCATTTCATTATTTTTTTTTTTAATTCAGGTAATTTAACACATGAGTACATTTAAATTTTGCTCAAATATCTTGAATGCATCTCTCCAATTAAAGCATAAAATGCAATAATAAGTCATGCAGAAAATAAAGAAAAACATATTACCGAAAAATTCCTCCCAGTGTAACGAATTGCGCAAATGTGTGCTGCTTCGCTTATCCACATCGTTATTTTGTCGAAGGGCGTTTACTCTCCATTTGATCAAGGAACCTCCATTATAGTCATTCGGGTCGAGCACCCGATTATCAGACGCAAACAGGACACTTCCGTGACCTTGACCTTTGACACTGTGCTGCGGGAGGGGATCTCTCATGGTGATGTAATTGTCATTATTATCCTGTCTGTTCACCCGTATGTCCGTCTCAAAATCTAATCCACTATCCCGGGAGACGTAACCCCCGTCCGAATCGTCATTCCCCTCCCCAGCAGGAACACACAATTTGTCCCTTATGCAACAGTTTTCAAACACAGACTGGTATGTCGACGAGCTGCCACGGGATCCAGTCTCCACATCACCATGGTAACCAGAGTTACATAAGACTTGTGCATTGTTGTGCACACTCATTTCATCACAGTATTCCATTCTTATGTCATTCGTTGTTTTCTAGCCTGTGTTATCTCGCAACATAATGTTTCTTAAAACTAGATGATAAGCAACTCTTCCGTTTTTTTGTTTATTTAATTTCTGTTAATTTTGCTTGTTTTAATGGTCATATTGACTATATCAGTTCAAAATAATATTTGTTTATGTATTAAACTCACAATTGTAACTTTTTTTTTTTAAATTTCCACAAAAAAATCACAGTCCGATCTGATCACAGTTAATGTTTACTAATAACCCATTGTTCACACAATATATTATCAATCAACTTTCTAAAACAGTTTCTCTCTTATATGAAATGTCACCTTTCAGTGTTACAACAGAAACACCCTATAAAATATAAAACAAAAAGCATAAACGATCATATTTCCAACATCCAGAAAACTTTGAATTAAACTGCACTTAAATGCTCACCGATGATTTATCAACACTACAATTCACACCAGATTTATCACTGGATCCTTATCACACTTGTAGCAGCAGACAGAATTTGACAAACTGCCACTTTTTTAACACAAAAACAGAACAAATAGTTCTTTATCAGCTCCACCATATCTGACACCTAGACCAGAAACCAATTTTTTTTTAAACACAAACAAAAGAAATTAATCAACAAAATCACTTTTTAACTTATCACAACATCTACAATATGGAAATTAACTCTCTAATTTAAAAACCAGTAATAGTCTACTGTGATGTGACTCCAGATATTTCATTATTTAAAATCACATCCAACAATTAACTTAGACCAAGACAAATGCACAGTATTTGACATTAAGTATTAGTCATTTTACCCTCATAATTATAATTATATATAGTCACTCATTCTCAAAATGTTAATTATTTAGGATTTTTAATGAATAATCAATTACACGACCCCACGGTTGAATATTAAACAGTATTCTATGACCATCTGTATTTATTTCCAGTATAATCAGAATAAGTTGTGATTGCCTGCCAATTAATTATGCTATAAGCGAGTTATTACTCAGAACTTTCCCTGCCTGCACTATCAATTTATTAAATTATCAGATGACCATCTCCGAATATTTTAATTATGTCAACCAGACTGAGATTCAAACATAATGTAATAAGTGAGTTAACACACCTCCATATCAATTGGTTCTAGCACTCAGTTATTAACTGTTCAATAACTCTATCAATTAGAAAGAAGAAATCTACACCAACAAAATTTAACTCTAAGCTTTCATTTCTAACGAAAAAAGTCAAAACATTAACTAACCAAAGACCCGGCCCAAGCATACAGAACAACAACACACAATGCAGAAAAAGATACAACCAAATTAAAAACAACCAAAACACTTTTTAAAACTACACAATGCTGGCACCAACCCAAGAACATCACAGCTAGAGTTTACATTTGTAAAATCATAAATGTCACCTAGATCTGGGGTTTCCCCATCAATCACCATTGCTAAAAATCTTTGCATCCCCACATGTTTCATGTTGTGCAACACATATGTTCCCCTATACATGAAGACAAAAACAAATGGTATTGACATGATCAGAGAATTTATCATTATTTTGTCATTTAATACCATGTCATAACTATGTCAGCAGTCATCATGATGTATTCTACATCATACTAGTGGAGCAGATTGAAGTTGTCAGATATATATGAAGTAAACACATGTTATGGTGCTGCACATTTACGCCACATCCTTCAGCGACGATAAATCGTCAAACTGTCCTGGCACACTGACCACATTTGCATTGTGGGTAACCACTGTCACATGTCAAGTAACAGGGTCACATGTGTAAAGTTTTTTGTTGTAATTAGATATATGATGGCTATAATTAATGAAATATAGATCATGCCATGTCAAAACTTCTGTCGTAGTACACACAAATAGTTTTGTTTTTATCATTTTGTCGCGCAACTGTTGCAAGAACATTAAAATAAAGACACGATAAACTTGACTATCCACAGGAATTACTTAATAAAAGGACAATCAAAGATGAAAAAAAACAAAAACGCAAATTAATATACCTATGATGTGCCCAATTAAGCACTAAATTATGTATGTAGTCTTTGATATTTCAAGCGCATGATTTAAATGGCGTGCACATAAGATAATAAGGTTTATATATTCCCTAGGCTAAACATAAATGTTTAGACAAACTAATATCAAAATGCACTTTACATTCTTCAGTTTATCTCCTAGTTTTTTTTCTGGGAGATAAAATCTACATGTAGTCAGTCGTGCATACAGTATGTGCGCCCCACACACAGAAACTCATGCAAAAAGTGAGAAAATGCCATTATGCCCCTTAAAATGGGAGTAAACAGTACAAAAAGCAACAAAAACAGTTTAAAAACGGCTGAGAAAATATGTTTTTTACTTGTCAAAATTGTTGCCAAACTGTAATCTGACATAGATGACATAGATGCCTGTTTCATAATCAAATCAGCTTTAAAACTCATATTAAACAAATATATTTTTAAAAAAAGCATGTACATTAAAACGCAAATAATCAAACAATTTCAGAATAATTGTAAAAGATGTTACCAATATTCTATGAAATGAAAACATGTTTTCAAATGTGTCGGTGCATTTTATTAGGTTTCAATTCCCATTCTGCTTTAAATTTTCCTGATATACAAACATGCAATTTCATTATAAGTTCCTTCTCCACGAAGTTCATCATGTAAAGTCCCAGTTTCTAACAAAATGCTTCAGTCCCTACAACGAGAAAACAATGGACGAAATATAAAACCAATTGAATTTTTCTCCTTTTTAGTCCAGAAATAGAAAAACGAGACTCAAAGAACATTGACATACTATTATATCCTCACACATCCATCAATTGCTCCAAGACGAATATACCTATAATTTCAAGGTCATTGATTATTAAATTACAAATGACTTAAGTCTCAGTATCTCCAGTCATCTTATTCCCACACAATAGTGAACAATATCCCCGGGGTCAAGACAGCAGACAGATGTCATAACAAACTGACAAGAGTTATCTATTACAGACTTAATACCCTAGCCCGGGGTCATCATATTCCTAAAATTAGCTGATTATATAACTGAAAAACAGGTGAAATCATTATTCGATAGAAATTTGTTTTGTGAATCACCTCAGACTCGCCCGATTCAATAACTTTATGATGACAACATCAGTGCAAACCTGGGCCCGGTTTTATGAAACAACTTACGACAATTTTGATCTAAGTTAATTTCTTAAATTCTTTACTTTGATTTACAAATGAACGCGATTTCATTTCATTTTCTTATACATTTGATATTTCTGCACATATGTCTACATTGAATGCTTTATAGGTGCAAAACTGTGGACAGTTAATAAAACAGGGCCCAGATTTACAGTCAACATCTTTCCATCCCTGTTATACCAAGTACTTAAAGGGACTGGGGATGATTTAGATAGATGTCATTTAGCTTTGTAGCGAGACAATAGTAACACGTAAATCTATTTACATACACCCCTAACTGAGTCCTACTACAGGCAACTGGGAATAACCTCATATAATATGCCTACCCGGATTCTCAACCAATGTAAACGGACTGGCCCTTTAAAAACCAGGTCAGCATATTTAAACAAAAACAAATCAGCATAATTCATAATTTCATTACATTCATTACGCTACACTTCAATTAAACTTCACATTCTCGGATTTCCCCATATAGAGGCGTACAGGTTTAATGTGTATTCATGATATTTATGTCACATTTTCTGGTTCCATTTCCTGGGGGTATCTAATAGCAGATACTCACATAACATTATAGCATTGTTGTAAATCAGTTTGCATGGTCAATTGTCACATATCTAACCAATGTCCATATTTTAGCGCCAATTAGTGCTGTCAAACATGGTGACAAATTATCTCCAACTGTTATCCCTATGTTATATATTATAAGTGTGCGTTTGCGTGTAATCCTAACATTTATAGTATCCCGGCTCATAAGAAAACCATAATGCCATTCCACAAACATAAACAATGCAAAAATATATACAACTTTATAAACGAGACAATAAAGTCAATTTGTCGTCATGTTTAAATCTGCTTTTAATGGAAGACACATCTTTGCTTGTAAACAAATCGAAATTATTTCATACAACTACAGTCAAACCTGCTCAGGAGAACACTGTATTAAGAAACCACCTGCTTTAAGAGATCAACCCACTTCAGTTCCCAACTGTATAGCCCCTTGTGGTTCCCGGGCAAGAATAGGTTCCCAGCTGAGTAGATGCCTTTTATCCAAGCAGAGGGGTAAAATCCCTCTCCCCACTCTCTCCCTCTAATCCCACTGGGTAATAATAATAGGTTCACTGCTTACGGTATCTATGCAGAGGGGTAAAATCCCACTCCCCCACCCTCCCTCTAATCCCACTGGGTAATAATAGGTTCACTGCTTACGGTATCTATGCAGAGGGGTAAAATCCCACTCCCCCACCCTCCCTCTAATCCCACTAAGTAAAAATAGGTTCACAGCTTATCCAGGCAGAGCGGTAAAATGGGCCACCTTCCCCCAAATTCAGGTTCATTTTTTCTCTTTTTTTCATGTTCATTAAAGGTCTTCATCGTGATCCATGTATTGTTTCAGTTGCTATTAGCACAGGGTGCGGTAGCAGAAAACAACAATCATGGCTCCAGCGAAAAATGGAGTGTTAATTTACAAGAGAATTTGCAGCAACTTTCTCAACCGGACAATTGAACAGCTCTAGGCCCATTCTGCATAGTTTTATTTCCCGTAGATGTACTAGTAAATGGAAAGTGAGTCTGGATGTTCCCTTCCTTTTGGCACCATATAACCTTTTTGAATTGGTGCGCCATATGCAACTCAATTCAACTTAAAGCCAAATTTGCTCTTGCCTTTAATGGTCTCTTAAACAATGCAGGTTTGACTGTAATATACATGGCAATAATCCAAAGTTGTCCTCATTAAATTTCTCATTTGTTGATATTGCATGGCGACGACTTGACTACTTGTTGCATGCTGTCTTCAACCATGAGTCGTCTTGATAGCTTATTTGTTTACAACCTCAAATCTGAAACTTCCGCTCTAGGCTAATTACGAAAACCTGCCACATTAGTGCCTGATTTAATTGCTTTTTGAGAAGAAACAAACATGATCTTATGACAGACCCCACAAATTCTAACGCATGTCTGTGTGCATATCAACTGCAGAATTGTGAATGGCCAAGTCCGAGGGTGTAACTAAGAACGCTGTCTATATTACCAACTCTAGATCGTGCATATCAACTGCAGAATTGTGAATGGCCAAGTCCGAGGGTGTAACTGAGAACGCTGTCTATATTACCAACTCTAGATCGCATCTCCAGTTTAATTTCCAATTAGACACTCACCAATATTCTCTTCAAACTAGTCAAAACAATCACTGCACTTAATCAAGTTGTCTCTTGGCATTTCTTCAAGAAGAAAAAAGTTTTGTTTTGATATCTCATTGCAGTTTGGCAGCGGATGCAACCTTGAAATACATCAAAAAATCTGAAAATCATTTCTGCATCTGCAGAGAATGCAGCTATTTGAGTCAAATCCAAATCCCTTAGCCCACTAGGAATGTATAATGGACTGTCCTTTCTTTAAATTTAGACCAATTCATTCATTGGGGAAAATTACTGATTTGCAGCCGGACATTGTAAACCCTGATCAGCCTGCGAGGGTCCCATTGTAAACCCTGATCAGCCTGCGAGTTACTCTTACTCGCAGGCTGATCAGGGTTTACAATGGACGCAAAGGCTATTGTAGTTGCCCTTAGCAGGCTAAGGGTTAACAGTTTCATTAATTTTACAATCAAAATGATACTATATTTTATTAACAAGCAGTGGAAGTTTTAAAGAATTTGAGTGACACATTTACAGAAAAGCATCAAAGCAAAAACCATCATAATAGAGAATCATTAATTCCAAGAGGGTGAAAGTGAACAGTTTCCCATATGTAACATACATAACCACCACTCTGATACACTGGCATATTAAAAGTTTATAAAGGGCAAACACATTTTAATGGGACAAACCTTCCATCAAATCTAGATACCATTTCCTCCACATCAATAAACCTGAAATAATCACAGAATTCCACAAGTAATCATGCAATAAAATCACACATTGGTCCAGAATAAACAACCTTAACTAGACTGACAACAATTTAAACATACCACATCAGCCAAAAGCTACACAGTTGATGAATACCATGACTGCATCTTTATTATTACTCTCCAATTTTCAATTTCTTTATAAAAATTACCAAGATTGCATATTATAGTTAGAATTTCACTACATTTTTCTTATTCAAGATTTCAGTGAATAAATACTGCATGCAGAACTACATTAAATGAATACTTTAATTTCTCATTCAAAATGTTAAATCTCTATTTTTATTTGATTAAATTTACAGCAATAGCAATCAAAAAATAAATTACGACTGAAGTATAAATAACGCCAATAAATTCAATATAACATCTGTCGATAAACTCCATCTCGATGTAAAAATCCATTTATAATATACATATTCAAAAGCACAAAAGTCTTACTCCAAACAATTTTAAATCTGTCCAAACTACTACAAAAAACCTCCAACAATGTTTATCCTTCAAACATCCAAATAAAAAAAAACACCTTTTAAAACACGTTATTATAATGAAGGCACCTCAGTGAAATTTTGATACCCGGTTATTTGAACAGGTTAGCAAATGATAGACATTAGAATGTCATCTCCATCTGGCAGTTAGCGTCTCGCATTACTGCGATATTTCTCCATATTACTCAGATTGTCAACTATCGGCCAGCATATCATCTGGTGAAATAAAATAATAGGTAAACCAGGGGAGGAAAAATAGCTGCAATGTGACCGGAGATAACCGCTACGATACTGGGTCATCCTCATTTAAATATTATGTCATGTTGTCAAACAAAAAAGATAAGTATGAACTGATGCAAATGTAATACACACAATTAAAAATAATTTTACTGGTAAACTGTCATTAAAATTGTTGAGAAAAAATGCACACGTTTAACGCACATGTTCTTTGCAGTAATTTTAAAAAAACACATTTTCACTTTATTTTAAAGGTATTTGCCATTAACCAAAAAAAAACATTTGTCTGTTTTTCCTAAAATTGTTAAGTGGTAAACTATCAAAGTAAACTTTTTAAGTCTTGGAGATAATGATATAAAAATAAATTACAGTTAAATTAGTATGAGAAAATAACACAAAGATTATCTCCCTTCTAAAGAAGCTAACACCGCTGCTTTCACAATTTTAATCCAACATCCACTGCTTTTTTTTCATTTAAGGATATTCTAAAACTTTTAATTATTTCCCTTTACTCCCCTTATACATCATGTTTTTTTTATGAAAACACAATCCATGTATACGCACTGAACAAGACGTGAAGAATCAACAAGAATCAACCAGTTCATTTATATGCCAATTGACAACAAACAATTTACAGTCTAGAAAAAATCATGATTTTAAAACCCACATATTTTTCAACTTTGTTAACATCCGAAATAACTCAATGATTTAGTCACACCATCATGTCAGTTTAAAAATGTTTGGATTTCGAATAAAACAGTGCAGCACGAATTTGTTCTAAATTCTCAAAAACAATAAATAAAATCCAATTTTGTGCAAAAATAAATTACAAATTAATAATCTCTAATCCACAAGCATAAACAATTCAGACTTATCTCCCCTAAGCAGATATTCTGAACTATTTTTGCTTTATCTCTGCAGAAACATCTGACAAATGTTTATGAGATTAATGAACACTGAATATAATTAAATGATCCTCTTTTTGATGCTTTTGACAGCCCATGAAAACGGCTTCATCTGCATTCCTAAAATAAGATCCGAACATTCATGTTTTGTATTATATTTCATTTTTTTTTTTTTTTTTTATTAAGAATTTGGAATTCATGCACGCACTGCACCATATGAAGCAAATGAAGTTTATCTGAACAATTCATCTGAGATAGAAAACTACTGAAGACATACAAAGTACCCAATTATCCTAACATAATTTTATCAGCTTGAGAGGGGAACGCAAAACTCCAGTAAGTAAATAAAGAACAAACTGTGGGTGAGAAAGTTTCAAGTATATTTGAAGTGCAAGGTGTATTAAACCCCAGTAATAGGAGAAAGTCTGAGAGAGAGAGAGAGAGAGAGAGAGAGAGAGAGAGAGAGAGAGAGAGAGAGAAATATTTAATTAAAACTTGTAAAACACTTTCTCCCTCTTTCATAAAATTGATAAACATTCACTGATTGGTATTTTATGTTCCTTCCAATTGGAGAGTGAGCACACACATCACACCATACATAAGAATATCCCAATAATTAACAATTACCAAAGCAATTATTTTTTTGTGTCATCTTGACATCAGTCTGAAACAATTAAATGTAAGATACTTCCTTGTAGTACAGAATGCTTTTTTAAAACTACGTTTTAACGATGACAGATCACAACTTCACTGATTAACAATTATTTTTTTTTAATTCTATTTTATGAGTTTCTCTACTTCATAGATATGAGATTCAACATTCTAATATTATCTTAAGCATGTTTCTGTAAAAGTTATTCCCACACACACCCGATAATCACATAACTGGCATATCCAAACCTTCAAACATTTGAATAATTTAACTTGAATTAGGAAAAGATACCAGTCCATCCAACAATTAGAAAATTATCCGATACATTCCTCAATAATTCCACAACAAATCAAACATCAAATCCTTTCTTCTCCTATCTGCTTACACCTCAGCAAACACAGTCACATCTCATATAATCCCATGTGATTAATTTCTAAATTTTTTTAAATCATTATAACAACCAATTTAAAATACAAATTTCATCCTATTACAGACTTATAAAACCACTAATAAAACAGTAATTATGTAGACCATAAAATATTTCATGCTTTAAATTAACTTTAATCCATAAAAACTCCAGACAGTCAAAAACACTATAAAGTATCTATTGCTTTTTAAAGTATTCCAAGCTCACATTTAGATATAATTTCGTTAATAATTTTTCAAATTTAGAGTCACTAATTTATTTCCTCTCGAAAACGTTAAATATCACCCACTTTCGGAGACTTGCACATCTGAAGTGAAAATAATAACAGTTTGAGAACACGAGTCTTATTTTCACACTGTTGGGTATGTGGTTTAAAGGGGTGTAACGCCTCTTTTGATGAGCTCAGGCCATTGTTAGATGTTCAAATCGCAGTTCTGACAGCTATAAATTATTTTCTGAGCTGTAAGAAATCGGATATATCTCAAGTTTCTCTCAAAGCAAACTTGATACTATTTCCATGAAAGTGTATTCAACATGCTAATTTATTATTTTAAACATACATGAAATAGTTTAATAGTGGATGTTTAAACAATGAATAGATCAAATGTCAGTCAATAATAGATAACAATATAGCACACAGTGTTCTGATTTGGGGCTAATTATACTATATTTGTTAGTGAATCACTGATAGAAGCACAATTTAAAGGTGATCTGGGAGAAGGTAAAGATATGCGAAAAACAGAATCTCTAATACTTGCCTATTTAATACTAAATTTATTCAACTTGTTGGATATATAATTGCTATAGAATGCTCGGCAAAGTCTTGCATTATATCATTTAACCAACTTCTTTTAATCAATTTAATATTAAAACAGGCACTCATGTTATGAACCCTTCACCAATTTAGTATGCAATAGATTTCGGAATGATGTAGAGTTGCATTTATAATTTCACACCAAATTCCGTTTAAATCATTTCATCTAAATAAATGAAGCATCCCAGTCATAATTACTGGGTTATAACTGTAACAAAAATTTTGAATTTTACAATGGCATATTTATAATGATTGCAAATTTTGTTAAACAATGATGCATTGGCCGAGCGGTTAACACTAATTGTGACCGTTAAACGACTGATCTTCCTTCACAAAATTCAAAATTGCGCTACTATTCTTACCCGTTTCTAAAGCACTGAATTATTTTTAAATTTTTTACTGACAAACATATTTGAAGTAAAAGTAAAAAATGATGTCACGTTTTTAATAGTTTAACATCACATGACTTGATTAGCAACAGGTTATGTACTATTTAAGCTAAGCACGACTATAATAGCCTTTGAGTCCATTGTAAACCAAGATCAGCCTGCGAGTAAGTCTGATCAGGGTTTACAATGTCTGGCTGCTGATCAGTCATTCCCCATAAACACCCTTTTTTCACATAAATGGAATGGTCTTAATTCAAAGAAAGAACTCCATCATATATATGTAGCAGGTTACGGGTTAACAGTCACTAATTGTTCAAGATTTTTAGTGTGTTAAAAAATCATATTGTACAGATCTGCTAACTATCAAAATATTTTGCCAATCTTCTTAATCAGTTGACTGTAATAAAGGCAAAACAACTTCAGGTGAAAAGGTGAACAATTTAATGGCATAAATATTTTAGAGTTAATTTGATTGAAAACGGCCAGAATTTGATAGTGTCTTATGAATGACGTATCAATACAGCCATCCCTCTCCAGTGACGGTCATGGGACACTATAGAAACATGAACATGTCAACGTTGTAGTAAAAACATGATATTTCATAGTTTATTAAACCGGAAGGCTTTCAATTAGTCAAATTATTTTTTGCCACTTGTCAAGATCAGGAGGAGCATCAAGGTCAAGAGGAGAGCACCTCTGATGGGAGGAGCCTACCTGAAGAATCTTTTCAGTGACTACTGCTGGGTATCACATCCAAAAAACGTATTGAGATATATATTGCGATACAATACAATTTTTTATGATTTGACTTAATATTTTTAAAGGCTATGGTTTCTTTTAAAAATAGCCCAAAACCCACATATTCTTTCTACATATATATATTTTTTTGGAATATCCATCAGTGGGAAAGTACTCCATCCCTTCAATACATTTCCTCAGGAAGTGACTTGGATACGGACGTGGCTAAACATACACCTTACCTGACTCTGATGCGTGCCAAAACAACTGACTGGAATCTGTGCCAAATAACTTTTTCATTATTTAAAGGGACACATGGCAATCTTGAGTTTTATATCAGGCATTAAAATTAGTACAGCGATTTATTAATCCTGTATCATTTTAACTTTAAAACTGTTTGAATATAATTAAATAGAAAATTGGGAATTCTATTTCCTTCATTACTTGACACATTTTTTTAAAATATCTTATTCGTGCAATATTATCAGAAGTCAATAATATGTAAAAACAATTTGCTTTAAACTATTCTAACAATTAATATTAATGATTGAACAATTTCAAGTTAAGAGAAAAACTAACAAGATGCCTGAGTTTTTGAAAAACCAAGATTGCCGTGTGTCCCTTTAAACCCAAATGCAGAGTAGTAAAAAGCATAATGTGCTGCTTTGTAAGTTCCCATTTTTTTTGCTCCATTTAAATTATAAGCACGAGGAGTTATTTGAGAGCTGCAATCCATAGACCTATCTCTGCAATAAATTACAATGCATATCAGAATGTACCACAATGAATGGCAAATTTGGGATTACGCTTCTAAGAAGTAAATACATGACCCGAAATAATTTCTAATAAAAATATTTTTCAAAATGTTTGCTTAAATACATCACTTCTTCTTAATGACTGACGTAGGTCCCTTTATACTCAAACATTCTAGTCATCCAAGACCTACAGATTTATTGCAGTCAGAACTACTGGAATGTCAGAAAGTACAGAGTTACGTGGGATGAACACGGAACTGTTGTAACTATATATAAATAAAGAACAAGATACAGTAGTTTCGAGTAGAAGCCTCGACTGTTATATATTTACTTTATGACAGAATGTTGTAAAATTAGTATGACTATCAAGTTAAAGTGGAGGAATCTAACAGAAGTGGATTCAGGGTGTGCGACTGGCTTGCCACCCCTAAAATCTGGAAAGTATACGTAAAAACATAACATCTGGGCCGAGAAGGGATTTTTTTTTATTGTCAATTCTTCAAAAAGTTACGCACCCCTTATACCTTATAAAAAATTCTGGATCTCTCACTGTAAAAACCAGAATGTGTCCGTCATTGAGGGGATGGGAGTGATTGAAGTGAAGGGTCATTGACGACATGCTACAACATTTCATCTCCCACACCTACAACCTTAGACTCTTCTTGAACTTTTAATTTATGGCTCTTCAAATGTTACGAGTTCTTATGTTTATTAGTCAATGCACTATTAAAATGCCATTACTAAGTTCATGACCAGTAATTTTACAATAAAATCATCATATTTTTCTCTTTCTTTTTTTTACACATTAAATCATTTTAGAATTATTTTATTATTAGAATTTTGTGTTTCTGGATTTCAAGAACCTCATTACTCAATGTCAAGTAAAACCTCAATGTGTTCTGAGTCTAAATGTAATGAGATTTAAATTACCTGGTTTCATTGGTCCAGTTTTTATCACTGAATCAATCAGAATGCTTCATTCATATTTTCATTTGGTTGTTCCTATCATGACATCTCTTTCTGGTATTATGACATCATATCGTGGTATTATGAAATCACGTCATGCCATTATGATGCAACAGTGTGTTCTGAGAACGACTGAGCATTTAAATTGCTATGAGAAACAGATTAAGACTGTTTGTATCTCTCAATGAGTAACAAGTTTCTTGATGTCCAATCAAAAGCTGTCATTTATGTCAATGCTTAACTATCCATAAGTTAATTTTTTTTGGTAAAACATGTATTTGTCATTGAAATAAATATACATACATCCTAATAATAAACTAATTAAACTATAACCTCTGTAATTACCTTGTGATGTAAGACACACTAGTCCCTAGAATTTACAATAATCCTCTGTAATTAAACAACAATTATTAGTCCTTCAACAATATAGCTGAAAAACAACAATGACCAGTCCCTCAAGGTAGATGAAAACAATCAATGTATACACGCTTTTCTATCGTCCATAATTATGATGCGTATTTTTTCACGATTTCTGGAATTCAGTTACCTGCTGTAATTATGGTCTCTGCATATTGGATAAACAATATATTGATGATTAATTATTTATGCCCTGTTTATAATTTGACCCAATTATCTCAGGAATGTTAATTTTTATCTGAAATCAATCGGATACAGGTAACAGATGTATTATATATTAGGTTTCTATACAAAGCTCTCAGAACCCCCCACAACTGGAACATGGACTCCAAAAATATTGTATAGTTGCCTATATTTAAGGATTCTCTTAAAGAATTTCTTTCTATTAAGGTACAACTTTCTAAGCGTTCAGCTATTAAAGAGAATGATTTTTTTTTGTTAATTAATATCAAAGCCACAATTCCATAGTGTTGTCATATTATATTAAATGTTATCCATAACCTACATGGAATGAGAGTCATCAACAAATAGTCGTCTGCTCCCCTGGATTAAAGAGGATCCAACCAAACAAATGTGAATGGTGTTTATGTTATTGTTAGCACATGTTAGGCCATATACGATGGTCAACTTATTTGTGGTAGAGACAGACCATCCCATTTTTCCTGGGTAGAACCAGTACTGTATCTGCTACCTGCAACAATCAACATTTTCTCATTTGACAAATCACAGTGGGATTCGAACCCAAAGCGGTGAGAAGTTAATATACCTATTATAGTTTTAAAACAATCATACCCTTCTCGTGTTACAGTACAAATTAATCATGATAGTAATCCATGAATAAACTTACTAATTTCATGAACATTGTTCTCATATTAGGGTATAAACAGTGTTCAACTACTTTAAGTGACATGAACAATGTAGCTTTAAAGCCTATATCACCTGAAGGCGTTTTATTTGCAAAATTTTGTTATGATTTATATACAGATATTGTAGCTTTAAGGTATACTAAAAAAAAATAAGGCATACTATTTGGTAGGAATGCCAGGTATGTCAAGATGGTACATCTGGTTGTATGGGACATTATGTGAGGTCATGTCCTCAACTCTTATATAAATTAAATTATCATATCTATCACACTGATGTTCATATTTTAAATTCATTTGAATACTCATTTTTTTTTTTATTATTAATTACACCTTACGCATTGCATTCATTTTCCTATTACACCCTTATGATTTTGTAACACTATTTAACACCAATTTTTTTTTTTTTTAATTTCATTTTCGAAAAAACGAACAAATACAAAGCCATATTTTGTGTTTGAATTGAATAGCAGATCACTATAAAGTTGATCAGCAAGGTTATCATCAAACATTTCGATGCCTCTGTGCATTAAATAGCAGAAAGTAGGATCATCACATTGTTTATTAATTCTCATGAGTGACCCTGGTTTTATGATCAATAAAACTCTAAGAACCTCAGTTTAACCTTTCAGGATCACTTGGGGAATGTTGCTTCTTATAGTTTGGGAGTAATAAATACACCACAAAAGTATAGAAAAGATGCCACAGGCAGTGGCGTAGCTGCCTATAGGCACTGTAGGGATGTGCATACGCATTGTCCCCAGAAATCAAAAAAAATAAAAATGCCAAAAATGCAATAAAAACTGAGTGGGGTAGCCTAGGGGGTGAAGGGGCATGGTCAGCTTATACCAATTTTTACTCCTGGTCTTTTCAGAAAACAAAAGTCAAACTGTTTTCGCTCGCGGTCTTTTGGAACCAAACACACAACGATTGTGCAAAATTTCGAAAGATCATTCATATTAATGTTATTTTATTCTGTTCCAATGTTTTTGTTGCGAAATCGCCGATTAAAAAAGCTTGAAATCGCAGGTTAAAACATATTGTTTGCTGCTTAAAATACCGTCAGAATGCAGGATATGCCTTCCTTTTAAAACAAAAGACCTAGACAGGCAGCCCTCATATCAATGTAAAGTAAGTCAGAGTCTTAGTTAGGTTCAAATAACATTAAAGGAACACAAACTTAAAGTGTTTATCAAGCATTGAAACTTTATTTATCCAGTATCATCTGTGCAACCTGCTTGCATATAGTTAAATAAAATACTGAGTTATCATTTTATGGCCTTAATTCTACCTTAGGTTTAACTATGTAATATAATCAACAGTTAATAATATGAAAAAAACAGTTTGCTTTTTACTAGTTTTATAATGAACATTAATGACTGAACAAATGGCAGATACACAGAAAAAGAGTGTCCCTTTTACTATTCAACTTTAATAAACTTTAATAAACAAACAATACAGTCATATCTTCTGTCCAAATAAATGTGTTTTTTTGTGTGTGTTTTTAAGAACAAGAAGCAATTTCAGATGGAACTATCCGAACAAGAGAAAACAGGGGAAAAAATCATTCAGCAAGATCAAAACTACATTTACTTCCATCACATAATTAAGAATGTCCGCTTTCAATTAAATTCCAGTTAAAATCCATTCCCTTCATAGAAGTTACATAGATCACATAAATGAGGAGTGTCCTCTTTCAATTAAATTCCGTTAAAATCCATTCCCTTCATAAAAGTTACATAGACAACTCTTTAACAACTCTGTCCTTTCATTTTTTCGAAATATCGAAATATCGCACGAAAACCCACAGGTGTCGAAAAAAAAAGAAAGAAGTTGTCTTGTTGAAAAAATATTGCTTATTTGATGATCATGAAGATAAACTGACAAGAACATCTCGCAATTTCCATTTACCAAAACTACCTGTTTAATTGAATAGTTTTCTATAACCTTTGACACCAGAATCAACATCAAACTTAAATGTTTATCAATACAATAGGAGCCGGGATCCGAACTAAAACCTGGATTCTATAAACAGACTCCAAAGTGTAAACTGTTTATATACCTGGAGCACTGCTTTATTACAAGTCATTACCTGAATGTTGATAGAAGGCAACATTAAAACAAATAATATAAAAGACATTTTGTGTCTGGATAATATTTTTGACAGCCGATAGGAATCATGAGGATGCGCTAAAATTATCCAGACTCTGGAAAAAGAATCCGGAATGATCCCGAATAATCATAAAACTGGACTAGTGGCTATCACTTACGGTTAAAGTATCTGAAGGTGCACTGAAGTGAGTCTAATGAAATCTGACATGAATTGTACTGCCAGACTCAGCTGACAAATATGCTAAATTTAGTTAATTTTAGTATTGGTCTATTATACTTACGACAACATTACAAATGCAATTACTCAACTTGCTCTAATCCACGAGTGGAAAAAACTTCCCCAAATTCCCTTCCCGGGACCACGGCCGACAAGGGAGCCGCTAATTGGTTACCCATTAACCTCCAGAATCAGAACGAGGCTTACTTCCTATTTTCCGCCAATTCTAATTAAGGAGGGGTGGGTAGTATAATGTTGTCGTAAGTATAATAGACCAATACTAAAATTAACTAAATTTAGCATATTGGTATATTGATATCTTACGACAACATTACAAATGCGACTTTAACAAAATTATTTGGGGTGGAATAAGTAGCCCGTTATGATAAGTTAGAATATATCAAGGGAATTTAAACAAATTGAAACAGGCAACAGGGAATGATCGAAATCTGCTATAATCAAAGAATTAGAGCAGATTAGAACATAAACACAAAACTAACTAACACTCACCCCTGTATGCTAGGGTCCTGCCCGGTTGTCGATACACATGTAGGAGGAGACCCCTATGTATTTCAAGAAGCGAAGGCGAACAAGCATGGTGAATGTGGCACATACGTCAAATTCACAAACAGAAGGAGTCTTATAATACGCCTGTAGCTGACCCGAAGGTATAACATGTAGACTCTGGTACCGTAAAACAGTCCGTCTGTCAAGTAAGTCAAGTAAGTCAAGGACAATTAAGTCCAGCACCATTGAAAAATCGACAATTTCAAGCATATCTAAAAAAGGGCGAATATTGCTTGTATTAATTCGATTGTTTTTAGAAACCAGTATCAATAAATCCCAATTAGATACTTGCATAAACAGTTTTAAGTTTCATATAAAGAACTGTAAATGTAATAAAGCTATAAACACAAAGTAACATATAACTGTGTGAAAATAGGTAAAACAAAAAACAACATGCATATGGCAAAAATAACCTGCCATAAACGGTAACAATATTTGGTAAGGCTAGTACTAGCAACACATGCATCTGTTACTAATACTTATAGTAATGTGGTTCGAAACCCCGGACGTTAGTGACTGACAGTAATGATCTAGTCATCTGACTGTTCGGGTAGCAAAACTCCGATGACTGACTGGGCCGCAACCAATGGGCCCAGAGAAGCCAATTCATTATTAAATAGGGAGCAGTCCCTAAGATAGAACCTAACGAAGGAGTTGTCTGAATTCCAGTAGCACGCTTTAAGAATACGCTCTAAGGGAATAGAATTAGACCATGCTAAGGACGAGGACAAGGCTCTGACTTCATGAGCTGTAGGATTAGAATCTGGCAGATCGGTCATTTGTACTGCATAGGCCAATTTAATGGTCTCAACAATCCACCTAGAAATGGAGGCCATAGAGATCTCCCGACTGGCATGCAGATAATGTGGAAGAAAAAGCCTTTTTCTTCCACGTCGCCATGACCTGGAACGCTCCAGGTAAATTCTTAAGGCCCTGACTGGGCAGAGGTTGGAAGAATTGGTATCGCTGGAGGAGGGCAGAGCTGGAATAACCAGTGGTAAGCTAGGAACCGAAGGACGCTGATTCTTAGCTAAAAACCCTGGGAAGAAATGTAAGGTAACTGAAGACCCGTTTGTAGAAAAGGACACAGAGTCTTCAGTTCCCAGTAAGGCATGGAGCTCACTCCGTCTACGCCCTGAGGCTAGAGCTAGAAGAAAGATAGTCTTGAGAGTAAGCTCCTTCCTACCGCAGGAATCAAGAGGTTCGAAAGGAGGTCCTGAGATAGTCTTGAGAACCAACTGAAGGTCCCATTTTGGAGTAACATGGGTAACTGCCGGTCTCTCTAACTCTATGCTTTTAATAATGTTAGAGAGAAGAGGGCTATCAGAGAAATCATGTCCCGTAATTTCTTTGAGAGTGATAGAAATAGCCGAGCGATACCCTTTAACCGAAGAAGGAGAAAGAGATTTGTCCTCAAATAAAGATACAAGGAAATCTGAGAGTGAGGTCAAAGAGGGATGGAGTGGATCCAGTGACCTTGAGACACACCAATCAGTCCAGAATTTCCATCTGTACTCGTAGAGGGAATTAGTGGAGGCCCTTCTAGCGGTACAGACTCGATGGGCAACCCTTTCAGAAAAACCTGCCGCCTGCAGATGTCGTTGGATAAGAGAAAGGCGTGAAGGTTGAATACTTCTGGCCGGGGATGAAGGAGCCGTGACAGAGGTTGACACAGGAGATCTTGCCTGGGGGCTAACCTCAGGGGTGTGGCCACCATGAGAGATAGGAGAGTTGTAAACCATGGATGACCCGTCCAAAGTGGGGCTATTAATATGATGAGACAATCTTCCCGCTGGACCTTCAGAAGTACTCGGGACAGGAGAGGAGGTGGAGGAAAGGCATAGGCGAACAGGCCCCGCCAAGGTATAGCAAGGGCGTCCACTGCCCAGGCCAAGGGGTCTGGAACTGGGGAGACGAACGTCGGAAGTTGGTTGTTTAGCCGGGTGGCAAACAGGTCCACATGTGGGGTGTCCCAGAGACGAAACACTTGGGATAACGTTGGAGAGTGTAGCTTCCACTCTGTTTGAATGACCTGATTCTTTCGGGATAGAGAATCTGCCAAAACATTGAGTTTCCCTGGGATGAATCGTGCTTTCAGGAAGACTCCTTCCTGGGAACACCACTTGAGGATTTCTATGGCTAAATCTGAGAGATCCCTGGAATGGGATCCCCCCTCCTTGTTGAGGTAAGCCGCTACTGTGGTATTGTCTGTGGCCAACATGATTGAGTGGCCTCGGATATCCTCCAGAAAAGCCTGTAGAGCTAAGAAAACTGCTTTTAATTCCAAAAGATTGATATGGGAGGTCTTTTCGGAAAGGGACCAGGAGCCCGATGCCTGAAGGTCTGCCAAATGGGCTCCCCAGCCAAGAAGGCTGGCGTCCGTGAACAGGTGTAAATCTGGGTCTTGAGGGTGTAGGGGAACCATTTCCATCAGGAAGACTGGATCGAACCACTGGAGCGTTGCCGACTTGAACCAAGGGCCTAGCTGGATTTGGTATTCCCAGGATTGGGTAGCCTGATCCCATCTGTCTTTCAAGGCCCACTGTAAAGGGCGTTTGTGAACTCTGCCCTGTGGGAGAAGTTTGGACATTGACTCCATCTGACCCAAAAGGGAATGGAGTTCCCTTGCTGAAGCTGATGTTTGCAACAATAGGACCCTGAGGGACTCTTGTAGGTGGTGGATTCTGTCCAAAGATGGGCCCACGAGGGAGTCTTGTAGGGAAAGACGAGCTCCGAGGAAAATGAAGGACTGACAAGGGATTAGATCCGACTTTTCCCAGTTCGGGATAAAACCTAGATTTAGAACTATAGAAAGCAGACGCCTTGAGTGCGACAGAGCCAGATCTCTGGAGTGGGCTGGCTGTAACCAATCGTCCAGGTAAGTGTGAAGTCGAATACCCAAGCGATGAACATGGGCGCAAATGACCTTGATCAGACGAGTGAACACATAAGGAGCTGGGGCCAGACCGAATGGTAGAGCTCGAAACTGATAGGTTGTCCCCTTCCAGACAAACCGAAGGTATTTCCTTGAAGAGGGATGGATGAGGACGTGAAAGTAAGCATCTTTCAGGTCTAGGGAGGTAACCCAGTCGCCCTCCTGTAGTTCTAGCCGAATGGAAGCTAGTGTTTCCATTTTGAAGTGTGGGGTTTTGACGAACTTGTTTAGTATAGAGAGGTCTATGATAGTTCTCCAAGCCCCCGAGGGTTTGGGTACCACAAAGAGACGGCTGTAAAACCCCTTTCTTGAATGGGAGGGAAGAACCGTTTCCACTGCCTGTAAGTTCAAGAGATTCTGGATTTCCTGATCCAGGATGAGAAACTTCTCTGAATCCTGTGGAGGACCGAATCTGGCCGGAGGATGACGTGTGAGAGGAGGTTGGACATGAAAAGGAATGAGATACCCGCCCCGGACCACTGAGAGTGACCAAGGATCTGCTATATTTTCCCAGGCATGGCTGAAGGCAGAAAGCCTGCCGCCTGTAGGTATTTCCGGTTTGGGAATCCTTATGTCTAAGGGAAGACCCGAACCGGAAATAACCTGGGGAAATCCGGAGCGGGCATCCCTATGGGGCAGAGGGCCGAGAGCCCCTTCCCCTTCCCCTTCCCCATACTTTACCCTTACCCCTACTACGATTCCCTGACTGTTTCCTATACTCAATCTTAGGGGGAGGAACCCACTTAGGTTGAACCCTTGAATCCACAGCTTGTGGACGATAGGGTGCTGGAGTAGCGATAGGAGCCCTACTTACAGTAGCTTGAGGGGTCCTAGGGGGATACCTGAGAGGAGGTCTAGAAGGGCGAACAGAAGAAAGCGCAACCCTCTGGAAGGAAGAATATTTGACCTCTTCTTTATGATGAGAGACTACTTCCGGGAAGGAGGGACCAAACAGTGTGCGAGAATTAATAGGCTGCACCCTAAGACTAGAATTCAACTGCTCGTTAAGGACAGAGCGGTTGAGAATAGCATCTCTTCTCACGAGGCTAAAACTTTCTGACATTCTGAGGAAAACATCCATAGAGTCAATGTTAGCTCTAGCGGTAGAAAGGATGTACCGCTGGAGCTCAATAAGGTCCTCGTGTGAAGGAGAGGGGTCTCTTAAAATCGAGAGGATACCACACAGAAACAAATCAGTATGGGAACTGATCTGTACACCCGAACGTGCCCAGCGGTCCCAAGTAACCACATCTGTCAAAGGGATGGAGGTAGTAGAAGGAAGGCTAGTCCGAGGTTGTAGAATGTCCTGAATGGAGTAATCTACCAAGGGAGGATCCAAGGGAAGAACAGGATCCTGGGGTACATAGAACTTACGGTTAGCAAGCCAATGTTTTTGACCTGTAAAGTACCTATTCTTTGGAAGAGCCTTAGGATACTGAGGGAGTGGTGACCCAGGTACTATTTCCGAGCCTCTCACTTCTGCAGAAATAGTCGAAAGTAGGGAAGAAACCTGTTTGCTCTGAGGTAAGGTAATATCAGGTTTAGAAAGGTTAGGTTGTACATCAAAATAATCCATAGCAGAAGTACCAGCCAAGGATTCGACAGGTGCAACTACAGGAGGACAAACTGAGGGGCCCAACCTAGCCTTAAGAAGACCAATTAGTTCAGAAAAGGAAGGCCAAACTGCATCAACAGGAGGTACTTCCTGAAAAAAGTCATCGGGATGCTCAGAAGCCACACTCTGTCCCGTGTTAAACAAGCCTGTGGTAGGATCCAATAAAACCCCCGAACAAACCTGCTCCTCAGGTAGGGGGGGATGGGGTGGATCCTGAAGCACGCTAGCACCAGAGGGAGAATTACCCCGGGATATGTCCACGACGGACGCTGACTTACTAAGGGAATGATCCCTTCTGTGGTGTGATACCCTAGAACGGGAACGTCTAGCCCGTTTGGTAGCCACTCTAGAATGAGACCTAGAGCGGCTCCTGGATCTCTTAGAATGCGAAACCGGAGAGCTCAAAAGTGACCTGAGGTTGTCCAGTTCACGGGAAGAAAGACGATGTCGTCTATGAGAATGATGTCGTCTATGAGAATGATGTCGTCCATGAGAACGACTATCGGACTTCCGGTGTCTATGACGCCGGTAGGGAGACCTACCCCTATGGCGTTCGGTCGAGTTAGAGAAGCCAGAAAATTCACTTTTTGAAACAGAAGAATTACCTGAGCTTGAGATGTCACTCAACCGATGACGGTTGCTCTTAGACCGGCCACTGCGTCTCGACTCTCTGGAGGGTGACCTGGAGGCCGAGTATTTAGAACTGTTGTGCAGCCCGACAGTGTACCCACGAGGCAGAGAGTTATCTGAGTAACCATGGACCCCCGGACTGACTGCCAGTCTGTTACTGTGAACAGGAGTGGGTGGGGTATGGTACTCCGTATGGCTGGGTTGGGAGACATCACCGATAGAAGATCGAAACTTCGTACGGGTGACCTTTCCAACTGTAGGAAGTATCTCGCCGGGTTGGGAGACATCACCGATAGAAGATCGAAACTTCGTACGGGTGACCTTTCCAACTGTAGGAAGTATCTCGCCGGATACTTTCTGCTTGGTTGGGTTGCCTTGTGAGTCCGGAGGGGCCGTAGTATGACTAGGGCCCGACTCCCCAACCAGCAGTAGCGTGTTCGCATCTGACATTACACGCTAAAATATAGAAAGAGAAAGACAGAAACGTGTAATAAACACGAACTGTTATTATAGGAGAAAGACAGAAACGTGTAATAAACACGAACTGTTATTATAGGAAATATGTAAAACTATATAAAAATACAAAAATAAAACTAATAAACACAACACAAGTGGAGAAAAGCAAACTTTGAGACACTCGATTTACCTACCATCCATTTGGAATCGGCACGAGTGGAAAATAGGAAGTAAGCCTCGTTCTGATTCTGGAGGTTAATGGGTAACCAATTAGCGGCTCCCTTGTCGGCCGTGGTCCCGGGAAGGGAATTTGGGGAAGTTTTTTCCACTCGTGGATTAGAGCAAGTTGAGTAATTGCATTTGTAATGTTGTCGTAAGATATCAATATACCAATCTTCCTATTTAATATTTATTGCTTTAATTAATAGTGCGTTGAGACATCTTCGTGCAACTAATATTTCTTTAATAGTATGGTGAGACATCTTTATATATAACTCCATTTTACTTCCCTCCATGTATAAATATATTCACAGGAAGTTACTATTGTGGAGGCAGTTTTAAATCAAAGTGACATCATAACAAACAAGCAAGTTTTATGCAAGCGTAAAATAGCTGCCGAGAGAAAATAGCATTATTTCTGGGTAGGAACTGGGAACAAAGTTTAACATAATAACAGACCAAGTCACGGGTGTTAAAACAATATTCAAAAAAAGAGTTGTCGCGTAGACGTAAAAACGCCATGACTGTTTTTTTTCACCAATTTGTGCTACGCGAATCCTTGACATGCCTTACAAATTGATTACATATTCACCTTTGTAGCACGACGTGCTAAAGTACACATCAGCACAGAAATAGAATTACTCACATGTATGGGATGCGTTTGCGTAAGCGTGCATTACAACACAGATAAACTGTTCATTGCTACCATGTGTAATTATAAGATTGCGTTATCAAAGTGAAAAAACTCAAAGAAACTATTCATTACTACCTTACTATGTGCAATTACTAAAACAATATGAGTCGCTAATAAATCAAGATACTAATTATATCACTCATGCAGTTAAAATTAAATGTGTGTCACTTTATTAGTGCTTATGCCAGGTATCCATCTGGTAGCTGGTAATAAAATGTCTGCAGGTAATAAAATGTCTGCTTTTCACAGATTTGGAGCTGTATCACTCAGAAAAAAATTCATTTCTTGTTTCTTAGTCAGATAAGTAAGTACAATAGTTCCTTTGTCCTATCAAAAAAACTGTTATCTGTCACTCATCTATCAAAGACTAGCAAAGAAAACAGATAATCTACAAAATGCTGTCATTAAAGTCATGTCTGTTGAAACAATCAACTTTTTTCCCCACTTCATGAAGCTGTTAATACCCCTGCTGAACCAAATGATTGTACTGAGAATGTTTTCAGCATGTTAGCTTGCATGTCAGCATTGCTTGTAAACTCAATCAAAGTGTAAATTGTGTAACAAATCTGATATAGAAGGTGATAACAAAATGATTTAAAATAATTGCTCCTGTAAGTAAAATAGCATTCCTCCTTCCATCAGAGTAGTTCATTGTAGGTTTACAATGACCTGCCTGGCAAGTGCACCTCCACAAGTTTGCTTTCTACAACTCATGTGCAGATTTAGGGATGTGGCAATATTTTTACTGGGGCTACTGAGTGGTGAACAAATGATATGGGAATGATATTATTTTGTTACACAGCTTTCCCAATATGATTATTATATTCCTATTCATGTTGTTGTTTTCCCTGAATTACCTTCGTCCATCGGATGGAATTGAATTGAATGTTGTTTAACGGCTCATCAACACAGTATATGTTATTTAGAGCCGCCCCAGAGAGAGGGGAAGGATATATAGGAATCCGGGAACCTGCCCTTCTCTTATTATCAAATAGATTCCTATGGTTCTTTAACGTGCTCGGAGAACAGGCCGATACACGGGACTGCCTGGTTTACGTCCCCATCCGACGGACGAGGCTAAGGGAAAGTGTCTTGCCCAAGAACACACTGACGAAACTCAGTGGCACCAAGGATGGGGACATAAACCTGGCGGGACCCGTGAATCAGTGTCTTATCATCAGAGCACGTTAAAAAAAAAAGAACCATAGAAATCATAGGAATCTTTCGTTAGAAAGAGTAGGGCAGGTTCTCGGATTCCTATGTATTCTTCCCCACTCTCTGGGCTCTAAATAACCTATAACATGTTGATGAGCCATCAAACAACATGACCTATATGGAGACCTAACTATGCAACCTGGGGCTGAATCATTATAACAGGTCATATCCCCATTTACAACCCGGGGATCTGCATCAGCAATAATCAGCATCATGAATGTCTAGTCAGAATATGGTGCAAAACGTGCACAAGACATCAACATTCAAGATGCTATCTGCCTCACGTGGAATATAAATATCATTTAAATGTAAAAAGAACCATTTAATAGCTGTTAATGATGCAATATTTCTTGAAAAAGATATAAACATTTTCTAAAAATAGAAAAATAAGTTTTTTGAATTTAAGAGTGCAAAGCATAATTGTTCGGCGCCCCTTGAGGGCGCCGGACATACTGTGGTAGTACTTTGACCTTAGGCATGGGGAATCAAAAGGACTGTTAGTTGAGTATGTTTGGATTGTAATTAAAAATGTTTAAATGGCATTTAAAGCATGCTATAAAACGCACCAGAATAAGATATAAAACACAAGAGATAAAACTGCTTAGCGATTTCTTGAATTTCTGTAAGAAATGATGCACCAATAATTCAAAAATTATACAAAATCATTTCATTAAAACGATGTCTCCCTGTATTTTGACTGAAAACGAGGCTGATTATAAAATCAAATGGTTAAATGCGTAATACGAATTTTAGAAAAATTTAACGAAATTTATCGATCGTAATATCTGCGTTTCAAATGTTTTCACATTGTTCTCGTTTTTAAATCGTTTTGATTAATTATTATTGGCAAATTACATTAAATGTTGCTAAGAAATGAGAAAATACGATGACATATCTGAAAGTTTTGGCATTTAAATTTCGTTTACGGGAAATCGCTAATTTTGTAATGCTTCATTTTGACTGTCAAATGCAGACAAATGTATTGAAAACGAAAGTAGATTTATGAGCGCAGACTCTTTGCATCAAGTTTTTCTTGTATTAAGATGTAAACATTTTCTATATAGAGTATCATCCAAATAAAGCCTGGGCTGGTCATAGTGGACAGCCATGATGTCTGGCTGGGCTGCTCTTACACAGCCTGGGCAGGTCATAGTGGACAGCCATGATGTCTGGCCGGACTGCTCTTACACAGCCTGGGCAGGTCATAGTGGACGGCCGTGATGTCTGGCCGGGCTGCTCTTACACAGCCTGGGCAGGTCATAGTGGACAGCCGTGATGTCTGGCCGGGCTGTTCTTACACAGTGATGTCTGGCGGGACTGCTCTTACACAGCCTGGGCTGGTCATAGTGGACAGCCATGATGTCTGGCCGGGCTGCTCTTACACAGTGATGTCTGGCGGGACTGATCTTACACAGCCTGGGCAGGTCATAGTGGACGGCCGTGATGTCTGGCCGAGCTCTCTTACACAGCCTGGGCAGGTCATAGTGGACAGCCATGATGTCTGGCCGGGCTGCTCTTACACAGTGATGTCTGGCGGGACTGCTCTTACACAGCCTGGGCAGGTCATAGTGGACAGCCATGATGTCTGGCCGGGCTGCTCTTACACAGTGATGTCTGGCGGGACTGCTCTTACACAGCATGGGCAGGTCATAGTGGACAGCCGTGATGTCTGGCCGGGCTGCTCTTACACAGTGATGTCTGGCGGGACTGCTCTTACACAGCCTGGGCTGGTCATAGTGGACAGCCATGATGTCTGGCCGGGCTGCTCTTACACAGTGATGTCTGGCGGGACTGATCTTACACAGCCTGGGCAGGTCATAGTGGACGGCCGTGATGTCTGGCCGAGCTGCTCTTACACAGCCTGGGCAGGTCATAGTGGACAGCCATGATGTCTGGCCGGGCTGCTCTTACACAGTGATGTCTGGCGGGACTGCTCTTACACAGCCTGGGCAGGTCATAGTGGACAGCCATGATGTCTGGCCGGGCTGCTCTTACACAGTGATGTCTGGCGGGACTGCTCTTACACAGCCTGGGCTGGTCATAGTGGACAGCCATGATGTCTGGCCGGACTGCTCTTACACACAGTGATGTCTGGCGGGACTGCTCTTACACAGCCTAGACAGGTCATAGTGGACGGCCGTGATGTCTGGCCAGACTGCTCTTACACAGCCTGGGCAGGTCATAGTGGACGGCCGTGATGTCTGGCCGGGCTGCTCTTACACAGCCTGGGCAGGTCATAGTGGACGGCCGTGATGTCTGGCCGGGCTGCTCTTACACAGCCTGGGCAGGTCATAGTGGACAGCCGTGATATCTGGCCGGGCCGTTTGGAAAATTGTCTGAATGACCTAGTTAATTCAAAATACATTTAACCAAGTCAACATAGCAACGTTTGTTAATATTATGTCCATGACCACTAAATATACCAAGGTTTAGTACTGATGATAAGATAGTTAAAATAACTGATAAACACGTGTACTGTTATTTAATAACGTATGTTTTAATTCTTCAAAATTTTGGCGCCGAATTGATGCTTTGCATCAAGTTTTTCTTGTCTCCACTGGTTTAAATGCTAGATTTCAGTGATTAAAATACGCTCAGAGGGTGCATCATGAAAACAACACTAACAAAATAGGTGCAAGTAATATGGAATCAGTTCAAACATGAACTATGGGTGGTATGTGGTTTTCAATATGTTATTCTATATAATTATTTTTAAACAATTTAAAAAGTGACACATATCAGAAAAATAAAGAACAAGGTTAACAATCCCCTATTTATATGGATGACAAAACCACTTGTGGTGTCAATACTGCCCAAATTCATTTTCAATATCTTGTAATGTGGTTACGAATGCTAAATGTGGTGTACCAGAATATATGCATGAAAACGCATGCATTAAACATCAATGGCCCCATGTCATTGATCTCCGAAACCCTGACGCCCAAACACAGACCATCAAACAAGCCCAACCCCAATTTACTTTTTATGTTTACATGTACTTTTAATTTTTCGTTATTTCCGATCCATTTAAGATTATCTCACTCTGTTGAGCATGATGAATCTAACAGAGATGATTTGTTTTTAGAAATAAAACGTGAATTGTTTTTTTGTTGTTTTTTTACTTGCATGCATGCACACAAACATTTCTAAAAACCATCTTCACCAAAATATACCGAATAATAATACTCAGTATATAAATTTATGAACATTTCCCAAAATATATTTAGAACATTTTTTTTTCTTTCTGCTTTACCTAAATTTGTCAGTTGAAGTTAAATGTGCATCTTGTAAATTCATTAACCTAATCAAGTTTTCAAGTGTTCTAGGTTGGTATCTGACAACCAATGAAGATATGATGATAAATTCATGAACCATTCCACAGATATCATACCAAGCTGCATGATGGATGTGTCCGTTTTTAATCAAAACTCTAAAACTTCAAAGTAACAATATTTTATCAGCATGATAGATTCATGGAAAAGATCAGAATTTATTTAGATATATTTAACATGAGGCTCACCAGAAACTCTGTTACTCAGATTTCCTGTTAAATTGTACAGTCAGGTATGCTTTGAGCGAGTTTTATTTTTCATCGGGTTCAAGGGGAAATGATAGCATTTTGATATCATTTAATAATTTTAATCCCATCAAACACTAAAATAGCTTAATAGTCAAACAAAATGTGAACAAAACTAATAAATTACAATTTAAGCTCATAATTTCAATCAAAGAGGTTTTAACAGGGACATTGAACACAATCTGGAAAGGTATATTGGCAAACAGGAGGGAAACTAAGATGGAAGCAGGGAATGACTTGTGCAGCACATATGTACTGGAACACAGGAGGAGGAGGCACAGGATGACTCGTGCAGCACATATGTACTGGAACACAGGAGGAGGAGGCACAGGATGACTCGTGCAGTATATATGTACTGGAACACAGGAGGAGGAGGCACAGGATGACTCGTGCAGCACATATGTACTGGAACACAGGAGGAGGAGGCACAGGATGACTCATGCAGCACATATGTACTGGAACACAGGAGGAGGAGGCACAGGATGACTCATGCAGCACATATGTACTGAAACACAGAAGGAGGCACAGGATGACTCATGCAGCACATATGTACTGAAACAAAGGAGGAGGAGGCACAGGATGACTCGTGCAGCACATATGTACTGAAACACAGAAGGAGGCACAGGATGACTCATGCAGCACATATGTACTGAAACAAAGGAGGAGGAGGCACAGGATGACTCGTGCAGCACATATGTACTGAAACACAGAAGGAGGCACAGGATGACTCAAGCACATATGTACTGAAACAAAGGAGGAGGAGGCACAGGATGACTCGTGCAGCACATATGTACTGGAACACAGGAGGAGGAGGCACAGGATGACTCATGCAGCACATATGTACTGGAACACAGGAGGAGGAGGCACAGAATGACTCATGCAGCACATATGTACTGAAACATAGGAGGAGGAGGCACAGGATGACTCATGCAGCACATATGTACTGAAACAAAGGAGGAGGAGGCACAGGATGACTCATGCAGCACATATGTACTGGAACACAGGAGGAGGAGGCACAGGATGACTCATGCAGCACATGTGTACTGGAACACAGGAGGAGGAGGCACAGAATGACTCATGCAGCACATATGTACTGAAACATAGGAGGAGGAGGCACAGGATGACTCATGCAGCACATATGTACTGAAACAAAGGAGGAGGAGGCACAGGATGACTCAAGCACATATGTACTGGAACATAGGAGGAGGAGGCACAGGATGTCTCATGCAGCACATATGTACTGGAACACAGGAGGAGGAGGCACATGATGACTCATGCAGCACATATGTACTGGAACACAGGAGGAGGAGGCACAGGATGACTCATGCAGCACATGTGTACTGGAACACAGGAGGAGGCACAGGATGACTCAAGCACATATGTACTGGAACATAGGAGGAGGAGGCACAGGATGACTCATGCAGCACATATGTACTGGAACACAGGAGGAGGAGGCACAGGATGACTCATGCAGCACATATGTACTGGAACATAGGAGGAGGAGGCACAGGATGACTCATGCAGCACATATGTACTGGAACATAGGAGGAGGAGGCACAGGATGACTCATGCAGCACATATGTACTGGAACACAGGAGGAGGAGGCACAGGATGACTCATGCAGCACATGTGTACTGGAACACAGGAGGAGGCACAGGATGACTCAAGCACATATGTACTGGAACATAGGAGGAGGAGGCACAGGATGACTCATGCAGCACATATGTACTGGAACACAGGAGGAGGAGGCACAGGATGACTCATGCAGCACATGTGTACTGGAACACAGGAGGAGGCACAGGATGACTCAAGCACATATGTACTGAAACAAAGGAGGAGGAGGCACAGGATGACTCATGCAGCACATATGTACTGGAACACAGGAGGAGGAGGCACAGGATGACTCATGCAGCACATGTGTACTGAAACACAGAAGGAGGCACAGGATGACTCATGCAGCACATATGTACTGAAACAAAGGAGGAGGAGGCACAGGATGACTCGTGCAGCACATATGTACTGGAACACAGGAGGAGGAGGCACAGGATGACTCATGCAGCACATATGTACTGGAACACAGGAGGAGGAGGCACAGGAGGACTCGTGCAGCACATATGTACTGAAACAAAGGAGGAGGAGGCACAGGATGACATATGCAGCACATATGTACTGGAACACAGGAGGAGGAGGCACAGGATGACTCATGCAGCACATGTGTACTGGAACACAGGAGGAGGCACAGGATGACTCAAGCACATATGTACTGGAACATAGGAGGAGGAGGCACAGGATGACTCATGCAGCACATATGTACTGGAACACAGGAGGAGGAGGCACAGGATGACTCATGCAGCACATGTGTACTGGAACACAGGAGGAGGCACAGGATGACTCAAGCACATATGTACTGGAACATAGGAGGAGGAGGCACAGGATGTCTCATGCAGCACATATGTACTGGAACACAGGAGGAGGAGGCACATGATGACTCATGCAGCACATATGTACTGGAACACAGGAGGAGGAGGCACAGGATGACTCATGCAGCACATATGTACTGGAACATAGGAGGAGGAGGCACATGATGACTCATGCAGCACATATGTACTGGAACACAGGAGGAGGAGGCACAGGATGACTCATGCAGCACATATGTACTGGAACATAGGAGGAGGAGGCACAGGATGACTCATGCAGCACATATGTACTGGAACACAGGAGGAGGAGGCACAGGATGACTCATGCAGCACATATGTACTGGAACATAGGAGGAGGAGGCAAAGGATGACTCATGCAGCACATATGTACTGGAACACAGGAGGAGGAGGCACAGGATGACTCGTGCAGCACATGTGTACTGGAACAAAGGAGGAGGAGGCACAGGATGACTCATGCAGCACATATGTACTGGAACACAGGAGGAGGAGGCAAAGGATGACTCATGCAGCACATATGTACTGGAACACAGGAGGAGGAGGCAAAGGATGACTCATGCAGCACATATGTACTGGAACACAGGAGGAGGAGGCAAAGGATGACTCATGCAGCACATATGTACTGAAACACAGAAGGAGGCACAGGATGACTCATGCAGCACATATGTACTGAAACACAGAAGGAGGCACAGGATGACTCATGCAGCACATATGTACTGGAACATAGGAGGAGGAGGCAAAGGATGACTCATGCAGCACATATGTACTGGAACACAGGAGGAGGAGGCACAGGATGACTCATGCAGCACATATGTACTGGAACATAGGAGGAGGAGGCACAGGATGACTCATGCAGCACATATGTACTGGAACATAGGAGGAGGAGGCACAGGATGACTCATGCAGCACATATGTACTGAAACATAGGAGGAGGAGGCACAGGATGACTCGTGCAGCACATATGTACTGGAACAAAGGAGGAGGACGCACAGGATGACTCGTGCAGCACATATGTACTGGAACACAGGAGGAGGAGGCAAAGGATGACTCGTGCAGCACATATGTACTGGAACACAGGAGGAGGAGGCAAAGGATGACTCATGCAGCACATATGTACTGAAACACAGAAGGAGGCACAGGATGACTCGTGCAGCACATATGTACTGGAACAAAGGAGGAGGACGCACAGGATGACGCGTGCAGCACATAAAATTATATAGTGAAACACAGGAGGAGGAGGCACAGGATGACTCGTGCATCACATATCTACTGGAACACAGGAGGAGGAGGCTTGGAATGACTCGTGCAGCACATAGGTACTGAAAAACAGTAGGAGAGGAGGCACGGGAAGACTCGTGAAGCACATATGTACTGAAAAACAGAAGGGGAAGAGGCACGGAATTACTTGTGCAGCACATATGTACTGGAAAACAGGAGGGGAGGAGGCACGGGATGACTCGTGCAGGAGGAGGCATTGGATGACTCATGCAGCACATAATTATGTACTGAAAAACAGTAGCGGAGGAGGCACAGGATGACTCGTGAAGCACATATGTACTGGAAAACAGAAGGGGAGGAGGCACGGAATGATCGTGTAGCACATATGTAATGGAAAACAGGAGAGGTGGAGGCATGGGATGATTTGTGCATCCCACAATGCTCCATGACCCTAAGTGTTTCTTTTTGTGTAAGCAGAAAAGATGTGATTTACACTAATAGGCCACCCACAACTGTGCCTTAATTAACTAGGTTATGGGACTATAAACCTCCGGATTACGCATAAACACTCTTTACTGACAGATGAACAACAGAATTATCATATTATCTATGGAATTATTCCTGCCAGTCTTATTGGCAACTTTTTCATCTAGAAATAGATTATCTCAGAATAATCTGACAATTGTGTACAGTTTACTCAGTCCAGTACTGAAATGGTAATGATCGAGAAATCGTTCACCTTAAAGTCTTATCTCCTAAAAAATATGTCATGACCTAAATCTGAACAATTTGAAGAAGATTAATTTTAATTAAAAAATATTAGATATCAATGTCAATATGGTATGTCTTTTTTTCTGGGAGATGACAGTTTAAAATAAACACTTAAAAGTTAACTCAACAATTAATCCTAAATAAATACAACCTTAAATCTGTTTTTGATTATTATATACTTATCAATTTCTTTATTCTATTTTATATAAAGGAACTACAGCAGTTTGTTCTGTATCAGGCTTCATATTCTCCTTTACTTCGATAAGGTCACAAAAAGAAGAGCATTTTCCTTGTTCTTACGACTATAATCTGTATAAATATTTACGAAAATACCTAAATGTCCGAAAATACGCTTAGCCTATTACTATGTGAAATGTAAGCGAACTTTATTAATATTTCCTACAAGGCCGGATCAATAGGATAAACAAATCAAAGGTCTTATGATGTCTTTAACCGACTGTCAAAATTGAGTTCAAAGTAAGGACTTCAAATAATGAAGTACAAGTGCATCAATACCACACTTGGTGCATCAATACCACACTTGGTGACCCTGAAGTATTCTGTGGGCACATTCCTTGACAAAGTGACCAGTACCCAGACTGAAAAATGTGCGTGTCTTGCAATATGATACCCCGATACCATATATCCATAGACTTGATTATTGTAATACCCTGGATTAGCTCCTTTTATCAATGAACTGGGCCTGTGTTTTATTTAACTAGCTAAACAAAATCTTGAACCCCAACCACAAGACACTATGACTGTCACAGCAATCGCTGCCAAGGGCATCGCAATCTCTGTGTGGGCAAGCCCAAAACTCAAAAACAATTAAATAACTTGTGTTTTGCCAGGAGTTTATACAACAATACAAACATATATAACATAATTATACCTTATAAATGCATCAGAATCTCTCTCATTTGCAGAATTGTATATAATCCATATAAAATAACTACACATCGGATCATCAACTTCACCCCAACAACCGCTGTGCACTCTGCCTGTCATGTGTGGTCATTTGTGGTCACTCCAGGCCCTATTTGTGTTGATGGTCAGTTTGGAGTGCTTTTATCTTAGTTTGGATACTGATTATTTATTCAAGTGGTCAGCTTTATCATTTTGACACTTTCACTGGAAGAAATTGATGATCATTTCAAAACAGGGATAAATGAAGTAAAACTCAACACAGAGTTAAGATTTTATGGAAATAAACGCCTGATTTTGGTCAGAAAATTGATCATACATTCCAGTCAATGGTCAGGATCTACTGCTCAGGGTAATAACCTTATTGACCTTCAAGTGATTGTAAAGATCAGCTCCTTTAACTTTTTATACTGCATAATGATAATCATGGTGATGTCCCATATGATAATGTATATGATAATGATGATGATGATGATAATATAATGATGATAATGATAATGATAATGATGATGATGGTGATGATGATATTGATGTTGGTGATGATGATGATATTGATGATGATGATGATGACTGATGATGATGATGATTATGATGATGATATTGATGATGATGATGATGATGATGATGATGATGATGATGTTGACGATGGTGATAGTGATGATGGTGATGATGATGATGATGATGATAATGACATATGATGATGATGACATAATTTTATAATGATGATGATAATAATGATGATGATGCTCATTGATGACAGATGATAATGATGATGCTGATGATGATGATGGTGATGATGACTTATGATGATAAGGATGATGATATGATGATGACATATGATGATGATGATGATAACATAATGATGATGATGATCATCATCATAATGATGATATTGATGATGGTGATGATGACGTTGATTAGGATGGTGATGAAATTGCATATGATGACGATCGACGACCTTGACGATGATGATGACATTGCATATGATGATTGACGACGATGACGGTGATGATGATGATGATGATGATGACATTGCATATGATGAATATCGACGTCGATGACGGTGATGATGATGATGACATTGCGTATGATGCTGAGTGACAATTGATGATGGAAATGATGATAACCATGGCAATAATGCACAGATGATACTCATGATGATAACCATGAAGATGATGATGACAATAAAGATTATGATAAAATGGTGGTTGATACTACACTGCTTAATGTAGTTAATTTTTTAATTAAACTAATTAATATTGCTTATGACAATAACCCTATCAAGGACAAAAAAACATACAACAGAATTGACCTCCCAGAAGATAAAAAAGATCCTATGCTTACTAATTGCCTGGTTATCAGTTATTAATTACAACAGGCTTAGATGCATCATGCAGACAATATACATCTGGAGAAAACAAATTTAACCACAATCAGGACATTTACCACACAGGAAGTTTAGTTATTCATAAAGGTTTGCTCTACTGGTAAAATGGATGACACTTGGACAAATTATAAACATTCACATTTGTCAGCAATAACATAACATTGTATAGGTGAAATGATGTAAACCTCCATTTATTACACCTTAACTTCTGCCACCCAAAGTCAAATGACATCTTTTGAACCATAAAAATAAACTGCCCATTTAAAATGCTATGCATTAATACAATCTAACCAAATAAATATGCTTATTGACATATTTTCAATAGACCATGAACGTTTAAATTATACATCATAACATTATTTTTTTTATTAACTTTGTCAAATTGCTTGTACTCAATGAATAGTCTAGTTTTCAAGAATTTTAACTATTTAGATGACTTAACACAACAGCAAACATTTTAATTCAACTTGGCCTTTTTTGCCACTGACTGTTCCAAGGCGGTAGCCCTATTGTCAACCCTTTTGTTTGAGATGTCTTATTTCATCTCAAAAATGTATTCCTCTTTAAATTTGTTCTTTGTTTCTGTGTGTGTTTGTGGGTGACTGTTGTCCTTGAATGCTGCTTTTCCTGTTCGATTTTTATATCTATATTAGGATACTTTGGTGTTTCCTTGGAAAGGAAACGTAATTCCCTCAGCCTCTTCCATCAGATGAGGATCTATAAACCAGGCGATGCCCCGCCCCCCTCCCACCCCACACCTCTCACCCCCCACCCCTGTGTATAGGAGTAGATCCTCTGAGTAGGTGAGAGAACCATAGCAATCTATTCATTAGTAAGAGTAAGGCACAGGGACGGGATTCCTATAATGTATCCCTACTGTCTCTCTGGGGCAGCACTAAATAACCGAAATAATGTGTTGCCGAGTATGAGAATCAGAAATCATTTTTATTTTACTAATAACATTTTTGCAGCGTATTATAATTGAATTCAACTGGAAATTGTATTTAAAGCAGATGACTGGAGCATTAAAACTAATCTTCCATGAGGCCCTCTTTACAAAGCAACAAATACATATATATACAATTCCATGGTAACACAAAATGAACAAGCTATTTATTGAATATATACAACATTTGACAACTCAAAACATGTCATTTAAAAGTAGTTTTAAATAATGTAAACATGAAACAGTACCTCTTTTTCAAATATTAAACAAAGAAAAGACTACAGCAGTTTAATAAAGGGTTGCAAATGTCTCCTCTTTGAAACTGAATGAAATTCACTTTTCTCCAACATATGAAAAATTAAAAAATCACAATTCAAGGTCCCCCACCTTTCGACAGTTACAATGGCTATTCATGTTCAACATACTGTGTAATTTTTCATTCAGAAAAAGAACAGAAAGTTAATGATTTCTTTCAGGAGTAAATAGACATGAGCCTTTTGACATGATCTATACAGAAATTTTATCTTTCTTTTTTCACAAAATGATTGGGTTGAAAGAGACTTCTGCATTGAACTCAGGGTCAAATACTGGACATGCAACATCTGTTCTGTTTTCCATTAAAATGAATGGAAAAACATTTATATTGGTAAAAGCAACCATACAAGGCGAAGGTGTAAATGGCACCATCAGTCATAGTAAAACCAGCTCTATGATTGCAGCCATAAACAAAACCACCTCCATGAGTTCAGCCATAAGATAAGCAAAACCAGCCATATGATCTCAGCCAAAAGCAAAACCAGCTCCATGACTTCAGCCATAATCAAAACCAGCTCCATGATCTCAGCCATAAGCAAAATCATCTCCATGATCTCAGCCATAAGCAAAACCATCTCCATGACTTCAGCCATAAGCAACACCAGCCCTATGATCTCAGCCATAAGCAAAATCATCTCCATGATCTCAGCCATAAGCAAAACCATCTCGATGATCGCAGCCAAAAGCAAAACCATCTCCATGACTTCAGCCATAAGCAAAACCAGCCCTATGATCTCAGTCATAAGCAAAATCATCTCCATGATCTCAGCCATAAGCAAAACCAGCTCCATGACTTCAGTCATAAGCAAAATCATCTCCATGATCTCAGCCATAAGTAAAATCATCTCCTTGATCTCAGCCATAAGCAAAACCATCTCCATGATCTCAGCCATAAGCAAAACCAGCTCCATGATCTCAGCCATAAGCAAAACCAGCTCCATGATCTCAGCCATAAGCAAAACCAGCTCCATGTTCTCAGCCATAAGCAAAACCATCTCCATGATCTCAGCAATAAGTAAAACCAGCTCATTGAGCTCAGCCATAAGCAAAACCATCTCCATGATCGCAGCCATAAGCAAAACCAGCTCCATGATCTCAGCCATAAGCAAAACCAGCTCCATGATCTCAGCCATAAGCAAAACCAGCTCCATGTTCTCAGCCATAAGCAAAACCATCTCCATGATCTCAGCAATAAGTAAAACCAGCTCATTGAGCTCAGCCATAAGCAAAACTAAATCCATGATCTTAGCCATAAGTACAACCAGCTCCATGATCTCGGCCATAAGCAAAACCAGCTCCATGATCTCAACCATGCAAAACCAGTCCATGATCTCAGCAATAAGTAAAACCATCTCCATGATCTCAGCCATAAGCAAAACCAACTCCATCATCTCAGCAATAAGCAAAACCATATCCATGATCTCAAGTAAAACCAGCTCCTTGAGCTCAGTTATAAGCAAAACCAACTCCATCATCTCAGCAGTAAGCAAAACCAGCTCCATGATCTGAGTCATAAGCAAAACCAACTCGGTTACTCCATGACCTCAGCCATAAGCAAAACCCACTGCATGAGTTCAACCATAAGCAAAACCTGCTCCTTGATCTCAGCCAGAAGCAAAACCAGCTCCTTGATCTCAGCCAGAAGCAAGACCAGCTCTGTGATCTCAGCCATATGGAAAACCAGCTTCATAATCTCAGCCATAAGGAAAACCAGCTTCAATAAGGAAAACCAGCTTCATAATCTCAGCCATACGGAAAACCAGCTTCATAATCTCAGCCATAAGGAAAACCAGCTTCAATAAGGAAAACCAGCTTCATAATCTCAGCCATAAGGAAAACCAGCTTCAATAAGGAAAACCAGCTTCATAATCTCAGCCATAAGGAAAACCAGCTTCAATAAGGAAAACCAGCTTCATAATCTCAGCCATAAGGAAAACCAGCTTCAATAAGGAAAACCAGCTTCATAATCTCAGCCATACGGAAAACCAGCTTCATAATCTCAGCCATAAGGAAAACCAGCTTCAATAAGGAAAACCAGCTTCATAATCTCAGCCATAAGGAAAACCAGCTTCAATAAGGAAAACCAGCTTCATAATCTCAGCCATAAGCAAAACCAGCTTCAATAAGGAAAACCAGCTTCATAATCTCAGCGATACGGAAAACCAGCTTCATAATCTCAGCCATAAGGAAAACCAGCTTCAATAAGGAAAACCAGCTTCATAATCTCAGCCATAAGGAAAACCAGCTTCAATAAGGAAAACCAGCTTCATAATCTCAGCCATAGGGAAAACCAGCTTCATAATCTCAGCCATAAGGAAAACCAGCTTCATAATCTCAGCCATAGGGAAAACCAGCTTCATAATCTCAGCCATAAGGAAAAACCAGCTTCATAATCTCAGCCATAGGGAAAACCAGCTTCATAATCTCAGCCATAGGGAAAACTAGCTTCATAATCTCAGACATAGGGAAAACCAGCTTCATAATCTCAGCCATAGGGAAACCAGCTTCATAATCTCAGCCATACGGAAAACCAGCTTCATAATCTCAGCCATACGGAAAACCAGCTTCATAATCTCAGCCATACGGAAAACCAGCTTCATAATCTCAGCCATACGGAAAACCAGCTTCATAATCTCTGCAATACGGAAAACCAGCTTCATAATCTCAGCCATAAGGAAAACCAGCTTCATAATCTCAGCCATAAGGAAAACCAGCTTCATAATCTCAGCCATACGGAAAACCAGCTTCATAATCTCAGCCATACGGAAAACCAGCTTCATAATCTCAGCCATACGGAAAACCAGCTTCATAATCTCAGCCATATGGAAAACCAGCTTCATAATCTCAGCCATACGGAAAACCAGCTTCATAATCTCAGCCATATGGAAAACCAGCTTCATAATCTCAGCCATTCTAAGACTGATATCCTCCACAATTACAGCTTTAACAAATTGGAGACTACATTGACTGTAATCCATATAATATATTTTATAATCTTTCGAAGATTGCCATTTCAGCTTCTGCAGCGGCCGGCAATAAAGTGGCACTGGAAAAGCCAGATGCATACAACAGCTGAATACAGACATGCAGAAGAAAGTGGCACACGTTAACCCAGTTGACAAAGATGTTCATCATTTGCGAATTCTCATTTTCACCATCTGTACTGTTGTTGTTTGATATATGACCCAATATATATATTGTGTTTCTATTTTATTACAGACCACAACATTAAGTTGACAAGAAAATCACAATGACCTGAAAATTACACTGTGTCCCGCCCTTTGTATAAATGGAGATATAAATCAAAGTTCTGTTTTGTTGGGCTCAATCCAAATGTGACTTTTACCTCCTCAGCTGCCTTTTGAATGTGACGGTAAGTCATAAATAATAAACAAATTACTTCACACATCTTTTTGAAGGTTATTTTAATAATAAAGAAAATAAATTCAACGTGTTAATTCTCGACTTGTAAACATTATTTAAATGATGGATATCCATTAAATTCTGAAGCAAAAACTTATTTTTTGGGATTGAATATACAGGCTTAAGTTCTAGAACTGTTCTTGAACATAAGTTCTAGAAGATTTGTCTCATTTAACGTTCACGTACTGCTCTAGAACTGTACCAGAACAGATTAGGTACAGTTCAAGAACAGTTCTTGAACAATCTATCCAGAACAGTTCAAGAATTGTTCATGAACAGTTCTAGAAAATTTCGCAGGGGTATACCGTGTTTTCCCTACTGGTAAAGCACCCAGGTGCTATGCAAAATGCTAAGGGGATTTTGAAGATCTTTTATTTATTTATTTATTTACTTTTTTTATTCTTAGAAACTGGGACCATACACCACTGGCCAAGGAATGTTATGAAAATACCACAGTGACCATCACCATCATATGCATATTATCTTTGGGTCGGCTAAAATGTTCGTACTACTGACATTCTAAATATTGAGATTTGCTCAACCCAGAGCTATAGGGTGTGAGTGGTAGCAACATTTTTCACTACCATTCATAAACAGCCTCAAGCAAACCAACACTGCAGTATTTTTATATTTATCATCTTCGGTGATTTCCAAATTTCCCTTTTCATACTCCTTTCTTGATTGCTAAATTTTACATAAAAACAAATGTGTTTACAACAGAGGTACTCCAAATGAACTACTGACTTTTTTTTTTGAAAACGTCAGGGTGTCAGGGTGCTACTGTTAGCGGCGGTGCTCTTATTATGGGAAATACGGTTTATTGGTATTTAACAATTAATGTCACTGACAAATCTGTTAAAATTGACACCTGCTAATAGTTGATCAATTAATAAAATATGGCCATTAACAACTTATCATCTTTCCTGACAAAATGCATCAAACCAACTTGATATATTAACATATAGCTGCCAGAGCCTTAGCAAATATGTGTAAAATGAGAAAATCATGACTTTAAGCAATAGACATGTGTGTATATACCTTAAAAACAAATTAAGAAAACATAAGATATCCCATTAAAGAGTAATACTGGTTGAAAATGACAATTCTGGTTAAGGATGGTCACCACCTGTGAGTAATTAGTGTCCTCACAGTCAAAATTAGTATCGAAAATCTGGTGGAATTTCTGTATTTTCGTTACTCAGTTACATTAAAACTGTTATGCAATAGTGCTTTAAGTGTTTTGTGTTTTTATTGAGAAATAAAGGTATCTTGCACTATAAAAAAGTGGGAAGTTTCCGATTTAAATATTTTTCGCTTTTTTACTCGAATATCATGATTGACATGTGATAAAGTGACAAATATGGTCAACCAGAGTGGTACCCCAGAAATATTATATCAGACTGCCCGACCTAATCTCAGAACGCGACATGGATAGGAGATTTAGTTTCAAAGCCACCCTTGATATGTTCAGGTGATAGAAAAGGATACATCTAGAAAACAAGATTCAACAGGATACATCAATGCTAAATAAAATTAAATTTTACCAACATTTTATTTTGATATATTATTTCAGTTTTCCTTTTTCTCTTTTTCCCCCCTCTTTTTCCAGAGACAACAAAGGCATTCATCAGCTATACAAAAGCCTACCCACACCCTGTCACATTATACTGACACCACACTGATACCTCTCCCTGTCACATTGTACTGACGCAAGTCCTAGCACTATCCTGTAATATATGCTGAACATCAAGCAAGGAAGCTATTAGTAGCATTTTTTATGAAGTCTTGGGTGTGACCCAGCTGGGGATTAAACACACAAGCTTCCCCATGCAAGGCAGACCCTCTACCACTAGGCCTCCACTGCAGCCTGCTTTCAGTTTCATGATAAGTTTGACCTCTGCTTCAATTAACATGACACAAGTTGTCAATCATTTATCCATTTCAACCACTGAAACCAATAAGAAACCTCCAACAAACAATAGCACATGCAATTGTATAGAATACAAGAAGAAACTGATGCAAAGCATCAGGGCGGCACAGAATGTTTTCAAAAGGAGGAAACAAACAAGTATATTTATTTGCACATTTTTATTATATACAACAAAAAATTAATGTAGAAATATTTTAAAAAGTATAAAAAGTTATATGGCAACAGTAAGCAATAGTAACTTGAGAACAAAGGCACATACTTAAGATATCAAAACATATTTAAGCTTTGCATTAATTGCTGATGATATATATTTCTAGAATGTTATGAAGATTTTTAGAATGTTGAGGTAGTTTGAATTAAGTAAAAAATAATATAAAAAAAGAAGCTGATATTGATCAGTGAAATGTGTACTATGACAAATGGCTGGGGAAGGTGGACATGTATTCGGAAGAAGTGATTTGTAGTGGTAAGATATCATACAGTTATTTTTTTTTGAATGTTTGACACTGATTTTTGTCATAGGTGTGTGCCACGTCGGGCTGATCGTGAGATTTTCCTGGGTGGAAACCAGTATTGCATAGCCTGCGTCAGGAAATAGCATGCTCAAGCAAAATTTCAAAGCTGTAACTGTTATAGTTACTGAAAAAAGTGCACCTTAACATAAAACTTAACCAAATAAGCAGACGATCAACGGATGACAATAAGTCATATTTTTTTCCAAAAACATACTGGCTAAAAAGTGGACTGTTACGGAAGACTTAAGCAATATACTAAGTTCAAAAAGGGGCATAACTTTTGCAGAAAGCAGCACAGAGTTATGAAACCTGATGTTATGATGTAGAATAACTGTATAAAGTTTCAAAGTTGTAGCTGTAATAGTTACCTAATATATGGACCTATGACAAAGCGCCAATTTCAATACAGCAATTTCAATGCAACAACACGATCTTATGGCCAGTCTTTTACCCCCAACATTTTTAATCACGTGTTCCTCTGTATGTCACGTGCTCCTCCATATGCAGCATCGAAACGCAAATACAAATATAGGCTGCGCGCTCAAGGCACACCGCCGTTAACGTATTGTCAGTATACTCGGACATCAATTCATGTTCAACATACTGTGTAATTAATCAATGGCGTCATAGTAATTCATACGGTTCTGTTATCATCATTTTTTACAGTAAGGGCACAATAGAAAGTGGACGTATGTGACACGAAACATATTATATCAATCTGGTGCAGGGCTGCAACATAGATTATAAATAATACCGATGTCATGTTACAACTGTTACAATAATGTCTGGTCTCCAAAATATGACACAACACAAACCACAAGCAGACAGCAGGAAATAATCCATGAATCACAGACCTGTGCTATTGTTCTCACCCTATATTGTATTTTCATCCTTTTGTTGGAGAAGTCATATAAAGTTACTACTATTCCTAGATTTCAATGCAGATGGTTCCTTGTACAATAAACTGCATTACATTTTACGGCATACATACACATACAAATTAGCTAAAAAAATTAAATTTCAAAACACTGGATAATTGATCTTGCCACCATTGTATTCATACATTATAATTATGTACTCACAATAAGTGTCGCAAAAGCAGGGGCACACTTTCCAAGCGTCGATTATTTGCCAACAGAATTGTTATTTATTCCGTACAATCTTTGGTGATCGCTCAGCACGATTATCTCTGGTACATTCTCAAATCTTTTGTTTTCTTACTTAATTTTCGAACAGGGTGTGCCACTACTCCAAGGCTCTGAGTATTGTTAAATCACCCTTAGGATATTTTCTACATTACGGCAAATTCTGTTGAAACTGGGATCATACGCTGCTGGCCATGGAATGAAACGAAAATACCGCATTAAAGGTTCCATGTTCGCCGTCAAATGCATACCATCTTCAGGATGGCTAAAATTTCGTAATATTAACATTTTAAATACCGTACTTCCCCTATTAGTATAGTGCCTTCCCTAACAGAAGTGCCACATCTGTTTTAAGAAACCTTACCTTCTTCAAAAATCCAAAAGTTTCTAAAAAAAAACGCACTATATTTTCGTCTTTAACGCTAATGGATTTGATTACTGGCTTTTTTTACTACAACACCAAT
Source organism: Cyrtodaria siliqua (assembly GCA_037043455.1). Classification (NCBI taxonomy): domain Eukaryota; kingdom Metazoa; phylum Mollusca; class Bivalvia; order Adapedonta; family Hiatellidae; genus Cyrtodaria; species Cyrtodaria siliqua. The sequence continues at coordinate 2,618 of JAWPHD010013774.1, read as the reverse complement.
ATGGTCTATGACATAAACCTTAAAGTGCTATCATCATCAATACAAATTACCGCTTTTATTTATCTCCTTTCTTTCAATTTAGTATTTAGTTTATCTTTTATTATTATTTAATTCATAAGCAACCAACCCGTGTTGTAATCGTCAAGTTTGACGGAAATATGTATCATACAGATACAGAGTGATGACAGTGATATACTCAGTATACAGTTGGGTTTAGGTTTAGTCAATACCAGTGTCATAGTAATTGTATAAGGAAACAGTCGGGAAAGGAGGGGAAAGATATTGAAAATTTGAATCATAATAAGAACGCCACCTTTGCACTTTGCATAGCGCCCGGGCGCTATGCTATTATTAGGGGAAATATGGTATAGAGCTAGAGGGCGTGAACGGTAGCACGCATTTTTCACAACCATTCATGAACAGTCTCAATCAAACCGAGATTGCAATATATTTACATTTATGGTGTTCGGCAATTTCCAAATTTTCTCTTTCATACTCTTTTTCTGATTGCTAAATTTTACATAAAAACAAAAGTGCTTTTTTACAACAAAGGTATCCCAAATAACTACTGACTATTTTAGAGCGATTTTTTAATGTTTCAACAGTGGGAGAGATAAAATTTCTCCCTAAAATTAAAAGGTCGAAAATGATCACTAAGGTTACAAATGACTATCCTCCACACAATGTGTGACCGAGATCTAGGCGTAAAACTTGGTTTCTTAATCTGTTGGAAATCAAAACCAAAATTGGAGAAACAAAATCGCTTTTTATGGGTTATAAATTTCCCATAAGATCTAAGTATGTGTTTGTCTATACATTTTTGGGATAGATGTAGCCTATTTTGAGTAAAGGTTTATGTTGACACTGCAGAAGATCAGACAAGAACGGTGACATTGTAAGAAGGAAAATAATGGGGAAAATCTTGATATTGTTTGGGAAAAGGGTATCCCGACTTTTAGACACTTATTATATAGCAACAAACTTTCTTTCAACTGTCATTAAAATGGGAAGTTTATGGAGACATGTAAATGTGATGACATATAACCTTGATAATTGTCTGACAATTCTTACATGACAATAGCAAATGATCGTTATGTCCGACATACAGGACATGATTAAATGTCAGTGAATTAATTTCTCCCAAATATTTCAAAGATAGGTTACGAACTTGAAGTTACTTGGTTTCATTTTTCTTTCTTCAACAATTATAGAAAAATGCTGAATTAATGCAATATCTCAACACAAATGATACTTATAAAACTCTACTCATCAAGTCCTTTGGTCCTCTTTTTGTCTGACAATCTGTATTGCAAAATACTATGATTATCAATTAATTAATGGATTTGAACTGAGTTGTTATAATGGTTCAGAAATGAAAAGGGGGTTCTTGGTCTCTTTTTCACATCATATTAGGTTATATATGGACAGCAACCTCAGAGGGAGTTGAGATAAAGGATGCACATGCCGGGGAGTGAAACCTCACAGGACAGGTTTATAGTTCTAGTAAATGCCTTATCCATAGAGCTACTGTGTTGTTTAAAGAAAATATTACACATTATTTGGGTCATTTAGAGATGCTTCTGGAGAACAGGGGGCCGCAAAAAGGGTCACCTTTGTTTTCTTCATAATTATGGTACAATGTAGACAAATGTCCGGGAGGTGAGAATATTGATTGCAGACTGAAAAATAATCGATGAAAGCAAAATGATCATGTGATGCATAGACATTGTTTGTTTGTCTGAGTGGTGGTTTACGTCATTTTTAGCACATGTTAGGCCATATATGATGACCAATTTGTGTTAAAGGTGAATACAACTATCACCTCTTGTAAGAGTTTTAGAGGCAGACCACCCCACTTTTCCGGGGTAGAACCAGTAACGTATACCTCCCACCATCCGCAAGAAGCATAAACATTGTAAAAATGTATAACACAGGATATAAGTAATATAATGAGAAACACAATGAAACATTTTTACCTGTGAGAGCACTAATACAAAAAAGGTTTTCGTATGCCTATAAATGCAAAATTGTTTTTATCCAAATAAAAAACACAAGGGCAGCATGCCCACTCTCCCACTATTTTCTTCTTAGTGAGCTATGCGCATACCCTGATTTATCACTAATTTGATATCCTTGAAGAAAATCAAACAGAAACTAAACAGGTTGCAAGGTGCAGATGGATTACTATGGATTAGAAGTTACAAAGGATTAAATGCTTATCCTAAAATCTAGTTTGATTAATATCTTATAAAAGCACTTAAAAGAACAATTAGGACTGCAATTTGTGCTCAAAACAGCTTATCCTTATCTCATGTGTCCATCAGACGGCTGTAATGGTATGAAAAGGGAGGAGCACTTGACATTTGTAACAAAATGGTCAAGCAGAGAACAAGCAGGAATTACCACGGTCAGATTAAATGAACAAGTACTTGACAAAATAAATATTTATGTTTTTTTAAAAACGTCTGATCTAGCTATTTATTGCTTTCTTAGTCGGTCATTTATTCCAAATAAATACATACCATGATGTTTGATATTTTTTTACTTTAGATCTCTATCTCCCATTCACCCTGCATTTTCAATTTTTTTATCCAAGGGAAGTAACTTGTACAGTGTTA
>JAWPHD010013773.1:0-65906 GCA_037043455.1 Cyrtodaria siliqua | reverse complement strand
GATAGGAATAGGGGGGGGGGGGGGGGGGGGGGGGGGGGGGGGGGGGCCGGGGGAGGGGGGGGGGGGGGGGGGGGGGGGGGGGGGGGGGGGGGGGGGGGGGGGGGGGAGTAATTATTACAGCAAAGGATGACTACACCTGTAGCGAGGTCCCTGAGCTGCAAACTGACTGCGAGATTGCTTGGATGAAGATGGAGATTACTGGTTGCAAATCCTCCTAGTCTGTAGTTATTATAAACCACATGAGGGTGATGGTCCAAGTCTAGATCATTTTGCGGAGTCTTTAGAGCGTCTAGGTATGTCAAATTCACACATTCTTATTGCAGGTGACATGAATTTCCCAGGATATGATTGGCCAAATAACTGTATTAAACCACATTGTAACTACCCATCTCTTACTTACAAATTTGTAGACCTCTTGGACGATTTTGGTCTGACACAATTAGTAAATACACCCACTAGAGGAAATAACATCCTTGACCTTGTGATCACAAACCATCCAAACATTATATCATCATGTAGAGTCATACCAGGGGTCAGTGACCACGATGCAGTCCTGACAGAGATTAACATAAATCCAATTAAAAACAAGCAAAATCCCAAAAGGATTCCACTGTACAGAAAAGCCGACTGGGATGGTCTTAAATCACATATGACTGCCGTTGGGGGAGAGCCTAAAACATAGCTTTAATAATTCAACTCAGTAAACCAACTCTGGGAAAATATAACTTCTGAACTCGAAAGAGCCATTGACCGTTTTATTCCACATAAAATTGCAAAATGTAAGGATAGACATCCTTGGATAAATGGTAACATTAAACGTCTAATAAGGAAAAGAGACAAACTCTACTCTAAAACGAGACTCAAAACCCTCCCCTGAAGGCACTAGTAAACTCAAGAAGCTCAAGCACCATATACAATCTGTCAGTCGGAAGGCCTACTGGGATTATGTGGAAGATCTTATTACACCTAAAGTAGAAAATACTACACAAGAAAATTTTAACATATCTAAAAGGTTTTTGGACCTTCATAAAGCACAAAAATACTGACTCTGTAGGTCTTAAATCCCTAAAGAGAAACGGAGTGTTGATAACTGACCCTGTTGCTAAAGCTGACTTGTTAAATAGCCAGTTCCACTCGGTTTTCTCACAGCAAATTCCTATGAAACTCAGTTCTTATTGCAAATACGTTTCGAGTCTTTTTCTCTAAAAATGATAAAGACATGCCCGATATACAGGTTACTGTTAATGGGGTACAAAAACTACTGCAAAATCGTTCAGTATCAAAAGCCCCAGGCCCAGATAACATAAGCCCGGCAGTTCTAAAGGGTCTCTCAGAGGAGCTTGCTCTATTCTCACCCTTCTTTTCAATACTTCGCTTAGACAGGAAACCCTTCCGGATATCTGGAAAAAAGCAAACGTGACCCCCATCTATAAAAAAGGAGACAAGACTACTCCTTCCAATTACCGTCCTGTTTCACTGACTTGTATTTGTTGTAAGCTCTTAGAGCATATTGTTTGTAGCAACCTTATGCAGCACTTAAATCGTCACAATATATTATATCCCCTCCAGCATGGTTTTCGTGAAAAGCGAAGCTGTGAAAGTCAACTTATTGAATTTGTTCATGATATAGCCTTTAACATGCAAAAAGGCAGACAGACCGATGTAGTAGTGATGGATTTTGCCAAGGCATTCGATAAGGTGGGCACATAATAGGCTCCTCTATAAACTCTCATCTTATGGCGTGAAGGGCGAAGCCCTGGGCTGGATTGGTTCTTTTCTTAGTGGTCGTTCCCAACGAGTTGTACTTGAAGGAAAATCTTCTTCGTCAGTCCCAGTACTTTCAGGCGTCCCTCAAGGGTCTGTCCTTGGGCCAGCTCTATTTCTGGTCTACATAAACGACCTCCCAGAGTATGTCACTCACAGTACAGTCCGTCTTTTCGCAGATGACACGCTGTTGTACCTATCTATACACACTCAGGGCGATTGCAAAAAACTTCAAGACGATCTACACAGCCTTGAACTATGGGAAGCAGACTGGCAAATGGCTTTTCACCCTGAAAAATGTGAATTGATTCACATCACTACTAAAAGAGCCCCTACACTACATAAGTATTCCCTTCATGGACACACACTCTCATCCGTCCCTCTGATGAAGTATCTTGGTGTTAGCATTAGCCACGACTTAAAGTGGAATAAACACATTAGTTCTGTTTCTTCAAAAGCAAACCAGACTCTAGGTTTTCTGAAACGCAACATCAAAATTGGCTCACAGACTATTAAAGAAAGGGCCTATAGATCCCTTGTTCTCCCCAAATTGGAATATTGTTCCACTGTATGGGACCCTAAGTCCACCACTAAAGACAAGGTAGGTGACTTATCCAATCATAGACTAGTCCACCAACTTGAAATGGTGCAGAGAAGAGCAGCGAGATGGGTCACAAATAGGTATCATAACACATCTAGTGTTACTGACATGTTGCACGATCTGGAGTGGAGATCTCTCGAGCAAAGACGAGCTGACTCTAGACTATGTATGCTTTACAAGATTCGTAATAATTTAGTAGCCATAAATGAGGATGAATACCTCACCAGAGGCTCAGGTAGACGCCAACACCAGTATCATCAGCTAAGGGCTGACAATAAGGGCTGACAAGGACTACACACGATTTTCTTTCTTCCCGCGAACCGTTGTGCAATGGAACCAGCTACCCGTTAACACCTGCCTGGCAGAGTCGTTGGATTCCTTCAAGACCCAGGTCTTGAAGACCCAACACTCGCGCCTCATTTAATTTTTAAACACTCTTCTATCTTCTTTACTCTTTCCCTCTCTGTACTTCCTTCTATCTTTACTAATCCTTCTACTCTATCTCACCTTTTTCGTTTTCCACTAAAATTTCCTCTAGCACTCACTGGTGTTAATACTCATGACTGAGGGTAAACCAGTATATTGGCAAAAGCAAAAAAGCAAAAAAGCAAAAAGTGGCTCTATACAGGTGACCGCCCGGGCAAAACAATGCCCGGAAGTGCACCTGGTGTTTTCCTCCACCAATAGAAGCTGGAAAGAAATATAAATATGTTGGAACATGTTGAAATAAAATGCTAGTATGTTTAAACTAAACACAACTCTCGTCTCCAAGCATGCGCCGAAATATTTAAAACATGAGGTCCCGCAGTTCTAACACGACACATTTTTAAATATAAAATGGCGGCCCCCATGGACTCGATTCCTTCGGGACAAAATCCGCATCTGATCGACGATTTAGAAGCTTCATTTTTGGTAACATGGTTCCATTTATGGATAATTAAATTAAAGAAACCTAATTACTGTAACAGTACATGCAGGTGTTCACGAAATGGTTTTGTTTTCTAAATTGTCGGGGTATTTTCGGAGAATTTCGATCATGGTTGTGCGGACGCTCATAAAATAATGAAGGAAACTGGTATGACAGGCGATTTGGCCTATTTAGTATAGTTTTCGTCTTCTCTGACCTTAACAGCCCTTTTTACGCTTTTGATATTTCATCTGGCTTAATCCGATATTTCATCGGCTTAATCCGATATTTTTTCATCGGCTTAATCCGATATTTCATCTGGCTCAATCCGAGCCTTCTCTGACCTTACCCAGCCCTTTTTACGCTTTTGATATTTCATCTGGCTTAATCCGAGCCTTCTCTGACCGCTTTTGATATTTCATCTAGCTTAATCCGAGCCTTCTCTGACCTTACCAGCCCTTTTTACGCTTTTGATATTTCATCTGGCTTAATCCGAGCCTTCTCTGACCTTACCAGCCCTTTTTTTACGATTTTGATATTTCCTGTGACGGTGTACGGTCAGAATTGAATGTTGTTTAACTGCTCATCAACACAGTATAGATTATTTAGAGCCGCCCCATACATAGGAATCCGGGAACCTGCCCTACTCTTATTATCGAATAGATTCCTATGGTTCTTTAACGTGCTCGGAGGATAGACCGATACACGGGACCGCCCGGTTTACGTCCCCATCCGACGGACGAGGCTAAAGTAAAGTGTCTTGCCCAAGAACACACCCACGGAACTCAGTGGCACCACGGAGGATTGAACCCGGGGCCTCCGGTTACAAATCCGCCGCGCTACCGACGGTCAGAGAAATTTCTATAGTAAAAACGAGGGGATTACGAAACATTCATGTACTTTCAACGGTGTTTGCGGCGTCGAGTCGAATACTTCTGACTAACAAATCGATCAATTAATGTTTAATCGATTGTAGTTCCCCAAAAATGTTTTTTGAAGCCAATGTTGGAAATTTGATAGTGTTTAGCTTCGTCTTAGAACTTTAATAGAAAAATATATCAAATATTTTTGTTCAAGGAGGTAAATAAATATACAGATAATCACTTTATATGCTTGAAATTTTAATTCAGTGCATACTTACTTAGATATCTTGACTAAAACTAAGAGGGAAGTGCCTCTCGCGCGCGGGAGAGGAGACCCCCTTGTTTTTACTATAGGAAGTCCTCTGACCTTGCACAGCTAGATGAAACATCAAAATCGTAAAATGAGCTGGAAAGGTCAAAGAAGGCTCGGATTACATCTGGCTGTGTACTGGTACACAGTGGCTGTGTACTGGCTGTGTACTGTACTGGCTGTGTACTGGCTGTGTACAGAAAAGCCAAAAAAAAAAGAAAAGAAAAGGCTTTTGGGGTCAAAGAAGGCTCGGATTAGTAGTATCCTTGACCTCTCGGTTTTCGACCACTTAACTCTGATTAATTAGTGAAATACCTTACATTTCACATAATCTGATGTTTGACGAAATAAAGCAAATGCAAAAGAAAAACAAAAATGGCTCTAAATGTTGAACTTAGGCAAACGTGTCTGTCGACATGAAAAAAAAAGCCAAAGTTGACTTGCTATATTTTCTATATCACAGCAGGCCTGTGACAACACATGAGCGCACTGAACCTTGAATAAACAAGCATGGTCTTTGGTCTTGGATGGTATTAAGAAAGTTTGTCAAATTTTATGACATCAGAGCAGATAATTGACAGCTGATTCAAGTTATAACCTCCAATTTGGCTTCAACCTTTTTCGTTTGGCACACGTGGTGGCGCAAGAAAAAAATTGGTCAGAGGTGGCCCTATAAACTACAAAAGCTGCAGCAAAACCTCAATTAAGATCAAATTTTATTTAGATTAAATTTGATAAAGTTCGTAAATTGTTTACCTGTGACTGACTGGTGAACGGCATTGGTTTATACCACTCTATTTACTCGACTTTTTGTTTGAGAACAGTGATTTAAGAAGTTTATTACATCTCTGTTGAGAAGCAGAGTTTTTATACTGACAATTTTATGTTGTGTTTTTTCTGAGGAAGTGTAAAAAAAATGACTCGACCAGGAATGAATCCAGGATTTCTAGTTCTGTCGTTCTATATATATGCAAGTGATTGAGGTTCCACATCTACACACCTTGGTGTTACACATTTCTCCATGTTGTAGATCTCGAAATTAATGCCACACTATTTAGGAATGACCATATGCAACTCTGAACTAGAAATCAAGCAGGTGATTTGTGTGTTCTTGTAGGCCTGTACTATGCAGTGTGCAACATTATTTTCTTTTCATTACAGAATTGTTTGTCCTTGCTGACCAGTCAGGAGTACTTCAATGTTCAGGACTCGGATGAAACAAAAACAAGTTAGCTTACCTTATATCCCAGCCCTCTAATTAGTTATATTGTATACTTTAATTATTGTTATACCCACGTTTTTGGGGGAAAAAACGGGGTATATTAAAATTGTCTCCGTTTGTCCGTCCGTTACCATATCTCCTACTAAACTGCTGAACGGAATTCAACCAAACTTAGGGTATGACTTCACCATATGATAACGGCGTGCAAGAGCAACATTATTTTATGGCTCCGCACCCAGGGCCCTCAGTGGGGGTCAAAAGGTCAGATACACCAAGAATTCAATTACACTGTAATTTTTCCATATTTTTGCACATATAAATGTGCAGGGTTCTCCACAGGATTATTTTCAAGCATAGTGGCATTTAGCGCGTGCTGGGGGAGGGTACGGGAGGGGGAAACCCCCTCCTGTGTTCGATTTTTTTGGCTTTTAGTAACTGCCTGTATTGATGGTGAGGCACTCTTTTGTGTGATATAAGTGATGGTAGGAAGCCATATATAATTATATATTTATGATAATAAACAATATAATAAATAATCCATGTTTTAAGACTTTTATTTTAAAAAAAAAACTCATAAAAATATTAACTAAAATAAGTTCATACACAATAATACATACACAATAATACAACACACATCAACACAACATGCAGCATCTGAAATACATACAATAAACAATAATAAATAATCCATGTTTTAATACACGATCTAGAAGAAAACATACAAAGATTTATTATAAGTTTATACACAATAATACAACATATACATCAACACATCATGCACACATATAATACCATCAACTACACAATATTCATCCTTGGAAATAAAACAGCACATTTGATAATACTTAAAAAATATAACCTTAGCACTCAAATAAATCCAACACATGTTAGCCCATTCAATGTCTTGACTCGTACATATTAGCTAGCAGTTCCTTTTCAGATGCTTGACCTTCTTGGTCTGGCCATGTGCCATTCTTCCACTGCCCTGTCATATTCAAACTGATGGAGGTGGGCCCTGCATTGTTACTGCCAGCAGTGCATTGAGAACTCTGTTACACAGAGTTGACCTGTGCTGTCTTAATTCAATCTGCTGTTGATGTTGGAAGAAGCAGACCAACAGCTGCAATATTGTACAAGTTGGGGTGAGACTCCTGTAGCTCTCTGTCATTCTTTGTAACCTCCCTCACTTGTCTCCACTCGATCATCATTTAATCTTCATCCTGGTTAAAGTGGCGGGCCAAGGTCTGAAGAAATATATATAAATAATTTAATATATTATAAATATATAATAGACCAACACGCTTAATAATAGTAATAACTGAATTATTTTTGTTTTATTTTGTAAGTAATTTCTAGTATTTTTTGTTTTCAAAATATTGACAAGCTTTGAAGTAAACAGATAAATAAACTACCTTCATTTCTTCTTTTCTTTTTTCAAATGACCAGATATTATCCCAAAATTGCTATTTATTTTATTTATTAACGCACAAACTTAAATCAAATGACAATCAAAACAATTATACTTACTTGCGCAAAACAAACTCTTGTACATCACATCTTTCATTTCCGTCTTGAACAATACACGTGAGCCGATACACAAACTGCCAATATTAACAAACTTTCCAGTTCAACTGCTTTAAGTTACATTCTCCCATCCCAATTACCCAATTACTGATTAATCCACAACAACCCGACATAATCCAATCAACTCGTGATAATTGCAATTTGTTGTCAACAATCCACTAATCACACAGCGTGTTATCGCACGTTCTGCATACTGCATAGATCAGTCACGTGTTACTTGTGTGTATTGTTTGACGCGAGTTTATGAATTTGTGTACGGTGCGCATAAGGATTTTTAAAGGCGGTGTTTGCCTTCAGATCAAAGCACCGCGCTCTGGTTTTTAAGCATAGCGGCGCAGTTTAGGCACCGCGGGATGTAAGATTTTGGAAGTCAAGCGCAGCGGCTCCGCTATGCTTAAATGGCCTGTGGAGAACCCTGATGTGGTATATATTATCTTCTATGAAAGATAAACAATATATCAAACGATTTTATTATTTAGAACTTGGACGTCTGCCCGGGGGCCCAGGTGGGGTGGATCCTTTTTTTTTTTTGTAATTATGTCTCTAATGAAACGTTATGATGATGGGATTGCACTGTATACCATTTGTTTCCTCCTACATCATCGGTGGGGGCCTGGGGGAAGGGGCCTCAAATACACTAATTAAATTACAGTGTCATTTTTCCATACTTCTGCACATTAGTCGGTATAATAGTCATCTATGAAAGAGATAAATATGGTGGGGGTGGGTAACAGGGGGTCCAATTTTGTTTAAAATTATGTGACATGTCTAAAACAAACATTTTGATGAAGGGATTACAATGTATAATAATATGTTTTTCTCCTGTATGTGGATGGTGATGGTGGTGGTGGTGGTAGGGTGGTGGTGGTGGGAGTGGGGGGGTGTGACCTGTGTGAAGAAAACGTGGGTATTTGCGGTGGGGGGTGTGACCTGTGTGAAGAAAACATGGGTATTTGCGATGGCGTGCCGTCGAATTTGTTGTTTATGTTTATAAATCATACTTAAATGGATAAAAATAAAGTTACGAAAAAATTAAAATATTAAAAAAAACTTATTATACCATGTAGTGAATTCATGTTGTCTGCTCTATAACTGCTGTATAATAATATGCATAACCTTTACTAAACAAAATAAAAAATATTATTACTTCAGGTATTGAGAATGCAATGCAGAAGTTTCTGGAACTTTCCAGGGAGACAGAAGCTTTCTTTCTCAGAAAGAAGATGTTGGTATCCTTCCAGAAACCAGAGCAACTCTTAAATGACGTAAGTTAATATAGGATTTAGGTTCCACTGGCTGTTGTCTCAGTGGTTATATACTGAACAAAACAAGTTTAGCACACATTTTTAGGGACATGGAGCGTGTTTTATGCATATCGGCTCTACAGAAAACGAACGGTAGTGTTACATTTTAATTAATAATTTGAAGAATAGTTAACCGATTTTTAAAAGCCATATACCATGTATACTGATAGAAAGTGTATAAAATTTCCTTTTTAGCCAATTAATTTTCTTTATTGAGTTTTGGTGATAAAGAGTCTACTTCGCTGGTTTAGAAAACAAACTCGCTTTCTTCATTAGGCGACTGCTATTTTGTTTTTGTTTGAATTTTACCAATTTTCAGGAACCCGTATCACACCTTTATCGTAATAATATCTTAAAATTTTATGTCTTGTAATTCCTTGGCCTTTCATCTTTCAATAAAGATTACATCTAGCGAGTTATGTTTAGAAATGTTGAAGAAGAACATCAAATAGTAGCACCATCTTTCGTGGCGGATTATGTGTATTTAACATCAAATAGTAGCACCATCTTTCGTGGCAGATTATGTGTATTTAACATCAAATAGTAGCACCATCTTTCGTGGCAGATTATGTGTATTAGTAGCACCATCTTTCGTGGCAGATTATGTGTATTTAACATCAAATAGTAGCACCATCTTTCGTGGCGGATTATGTGTATTTAACATCAAATAGTAGCACCATCTTTCGTGGCGGATTATGTGTATTTAACATCAAATAGTAGCACCATCTTTCGTGGCAGATTATGTGTTATGTGTATTTAACATCAAATAGTAGCACCATCTTTCGTGGCGGATTATGTGTATTTAACATCAAATAGTAGCACCATCTTTCGTGGCGGATTATGTGTATTTAACATCAAATAGTAGCACCATCTTTCAGGGCAGATTATGTGTATTTAACATCAAATAGTAGCTCCGTCTTTCGTTGTGGATTATGTGTATTTAACATCAAATAGTAGCACCTTCTTTCGTGGCGAATTATGTGTATTTAACATCAAAAAGTAGCACCATCTTTCGTGGCGGATTATGTGTATTTAACATCAAATAGTAGCACCATCTTTCGTGGCGGATTATGTGTATTTAACATCAAATAGTAGCACCATCTTTCGTGGCGGATTATGTATATTTAACATCAAATAGTAGCACCATCTTTCGTGGCGGATTACGTGTATTTAACATCAAATAGTAGCACCATCTTTCGTGGCAGATTACGTGTATTTAACATCAAATAGTAGCACCATCTTTCGTGGCGGATTACGTGTATTTAACATCAAATAGTAGCACCATCTTTCGTGGCGGATTATGTGTATTTAACATCAAATAGTAGCACCATCTTTCGTGGCGGATTATGTGTATTTAACATCAAATAGTAGCACCATCTTTCGTGGCGGATTATGTGTATTTAACATCAAATAGTAGCACCATCTTTCGTGGCGGATTATGTGTATTTAACATCAAATAGTAGCACCATCTTTCGTGGCGGATTATGTGTATTTAACATCAAATAGTAGCACCATCTTTCGTGGCGGATTATGTGTATTTAACATCAAATAGTAGCACCATCTTTCGTGGCGGATTATGTGTATTTAACATCAAATAGTAGCACCATCTTTCGTGGCGGATTATGTGTATTTAACATCAAATAGTAGCACCATCTTTCGTGGCGGATTATGTGTATTTAACATCAAATAGTAGCACCATCTTTCGTGGCGGATTATGTGTATTTAACATCAAATAGTAGCACCATCTTTCGTGGCGGATTATGTGTATTTAACATCAAATAGTAGCACCATCTTTCGTGGCGGATTATGTGTATTTAACATCAAATAGTAGCACCATCTTTCGTGGCGGATTATGTGTATTTAACATCAAATAGTAGCACCATCTTTCGTGGCGGATTATGTGTATTTAACATCAAATAGTAGCACCATCTTTTGTGGCGGATTATGTGTATTTAACATCAAATAGTAGCACCATCTTTCGTGGCGGATTATGTGTATTTAACATCCAATAGTAGCACCATCTTTCGTGGCGGATTATGTGTATTTAACATCAAATAGTAGCACCATCTTTCGTGGCGGATTATGTGTATTTAACATCAAATAGTAGCACCATCTTTCGTGGCGGATTATGTGTATTTAACATCAAACAGTAGCACCATCTTTCGTGGCGGATTATGTGTATTTAACATCAAACAGTAGCACCATCTTTCGTGGCGGATTATGCGTATTTAACATCAAACAGTAGCACCATCTTTCGTGGCGGATTATGCGTATTTAACATCAAATAGTAGCACCATCTTTCGTGGCGGATTATGCGTATTTAACATCAAATAGTAGCACCATCTTTCGTGGCGGATTATGCGTATTTAACATCAAACAGTAGCACCATCTTTCGTGGCGGATTATGCGTATTTAACATCAAACAGTAGCACCATCTTTCGTGGCGGATTATGCGTATTTAACATCAAACAGTAGCACCATCTTTCGTGGCGGATTATGCGTATTTAACATCAAACAGTAGCACCATCTTTCGTGGCGGATTATGTGTATTTAACATCAAACAGTAGCACCATCTTTCGTGGCGGATTATGTGTATTTAACATCAAACAGTAGCACCATCTTTCGTGGCGGATTATGTGTATTTAACATCAAACAGTAGCACCATCTTTCGTGGCGGATTTTATGTGTATTTAACATCAAATAGTAGCACCATCTTTCGTGGCGGATTATGTGTATTTAACATCAAACAGTAGCACCATCTTTCTTGGCAGATTATGTGTATTTAACATCAAATAGTAGCACCATCTTTCGTGGCGGATTATGTGTATTTAACATCAAATAGTAGCACCATCTTTCGTGGCGGATTATGTGTATTTAACATCAAATAGTAGCACCATCTTTCGTAGCAGATTATGTGTATTTAACATGGTTCTAATATTTGATGTTCTTCTTCAACAGGAAAGGAAATTTTGTACAATTTCTATCTATATGACTTTCAAAAGTCGGTAAAACAGATTTCAAAATATTAATTAAAATATAACGCCAAGGCTCGTTTTGTGTATAGCCGATGCGCATTAAATTCTTAATTACTCTCCAGCCAAAAATTGATAGATACTTGAAGAGACGACAACCATAATTGGCAAAACAGCTATATTTACGTTAGTGTTTCAGGACCATATATATATATAAGGACCCTGTGTTTGAAGACAATAATTCAAAGAGGACTTAATGCAGACTATTTTATTTGATGATAGCTTGAGTTGTCTCAAATATTATAAACATGAACAAACATAAGGACATAGCCAGTCAAGATTTGTTTTTAATATTTTATTTCTCTCAAGGCATATTATATTACAATGTGTTAATATAATAATTAACGTTCGCTTATATAGTAACTTATCTTAAAGGTGCAACAACTTGCTATAACTTTAAGGAGAATTTATATAGAATTAGCAGGGATAGAAAGAGTTTAAAGGTGGGGAAAAATAGGAGTATGAGAAGTTTTGGACAGAACCACATCGTTGATGCCGTTTTTATATTACAATGCTTTATGTATATATAAACACACATATACACACACATACAAATATACCTGAAATATATAAATACCATAAAGTGTTTTTTTAAATCGTATATATCAGTTGCCCTTCAATTTCTCTTATGTTTTCATGTTTTCCCATTTTTAACTCTACTGGCCAAAGGCCAGACAAGCTTACGTTATCACTTTTCGTCCGTCTGTCTGTCTGTTAGCAGTTTTATAAAATCGACATCTCCTCTGAAACCGCTTGAAGGATTTTGATGAAACTTCATCACAATGTTACTTAGGAGGCCCCCTCTCAAATTTAAGGAATTTTCAAACGACATCTCCAAAACCACTTATTCCATTATTGTGAAATACCATAATACCATAAACATGTCCCTTGGGTTGGCCTCTAACAAGTTTTTGTTTTTCGTTATCGTCGAATAATCAAAATGGCCACCACGGCGACTCAAAGTTTACATAGAGTTATATACGAAAAGGCTAAAAATGACATCTTCTTTGAAACCGCTTGAAGGATTTTGATGAAACTTCATTACAATGATCTTTAGGATAGTCCCCCTTAGATTTATGTTTTTCGTGGCTGCCAGTCATCCAAGATGGCCATCATGGCTAAAATTAGGTCAAATTTAAGGAAATTTCAAACATCTCCTCCGAAACCAAACATGTTCCTTGGGTTAGCCTCTATCAAGTTTGTGTTTTTCGTTATCGTCGAATAATCAAAATGGCTGCCACGGCGATTCAAAGTTTACAAATAGTTATATAGGAAAAGGCTAAATATAACATCTTCTCGGAAACCGCTTGAAGGATTTTGATGAAACTTCATTAAAATGATCTTTAGGATAGTCCCCCTCAGAATTATGCTTTTCGTGGCTGCCAGTCATCCAAGATGGCCACCATGGCTAAAATTAGATCAAATTTAAGGAAATTTCAAACAACATCTCCGAAACCACTTATTCCATTCTTGTGAAATATCATAAACGTGTTCCTTGGGTTAGCCTCTATCAAGTTTGTGTTTTTCGTTATCGTCGAATAAACAAAATGGCCGCCACAGCGGCCCAAAGTTTACATAGAGTTATATAGGAAAACGTTAAAAATGGCATCTTCTCTGAAACCGCTTGAAGGATTTTGATGAAACTTAATCACAATGATCTTTGGGTTAGTCCCCCTCAGATCCATGATGGCCACCATGGCTAAACTTAGGTCAAATTTAAGGACACTGGTCGCCACGATAACCCAAAGTTATCATAGAGTTATATATAGGAAACATGTTTCTTGGGTTTCTTGGGTTGGCCTCTATCATGTTTATGTTTTTGAATCACATCATACCAGTAGAGCGTCTACAGGCCCACTTGGGCTTCTTGTTTGTTGTGTTGTTCAATTTTATCTTTAAATATTGCAATATTCTGTTCTATATCCTTTCTTTTGTTTAAATATTTCATAAAACAGTCAAACTCATGTATGGCTTTCTTGTATTTGTTTATGAAAATGAAATAATTTGCAATAAGTATAATAAAGTTGATACTACAGCTATGTTTAACTCTCCAGAATTGTTGAATAATTTGACATGTATAAGAGATTCAGCAGTTAAGATTTAGGTAAACAGTTTTGATTACAAAACAAGCTAATGGTGCAGACAACAATGCCATGTGGTCTCACTGGTCTGTAGGGGAAAGCAGATAACCTGGGGAAACCCACATGTCTCAGTGAAAAAATGATAACAATCAAAAGAATAGCAAATCTTTCACTGATTCCCTTCAAATATAATCTGTTATTTAACTCTCTTTTTTTTATTTCCATTAAAAAATACAAATTTTGAGTGAAATAAATGAAAATGTTTCCCATAATGAACATGTATGTATTTACTGATACTGAGTTTTTTAAATGAGAAAAAATGTATGAATTTCCTATAAACACTGACAGTACTTGCATTGCTTTGAAGGTACATGTTCTTAAAGACAAGAAGATATTTCAAATGTTATTAATTTGTTTTATCTGTTTCAGGATTTGAGTGATCTGAGAGCAGAATTGGCAAGAAAAGATCAGCTTCTAGAAAAACACACAGAAAGATTAAAACGTTGTCAGTTAATGTTACAAACTGGTGTACCGGCAGGGCAACCAGTTCCGCAGAGCCATCCACCTCCACAACAATTGCCGATGCAGCAGCCCATATCACATGCGTTGCAGTCTCAGTCTCAGATTGGGCAGGGTCCAGTGCCCGGGCCCATGTCACAATACCCGCCGCCCCACCCAATGCAGCAGATGCCCCAGCAGGGTCAAGGGATAGGCATGTCCTATCAGGGCTACCCAAGCCAGATCCACACACCTCCAATGCAAGGACCGCCTCCAATGCCACCACACCCTATTGGTATGGGACAACGGCCACAGGCTCCGCCTTCCTATCCCCAGGGGCCATTAGCATTCCTCGAACAGACAACATCAAATATCGGCATGCCTGACCGACGATGAAATATTGCGTGCTTCAGTTCTGATCACAAACTAAATAATACAAGTGAAACCTGTGGTCATGTAGATATTAATTTTGTACAAAGGCTAAGATTGTTCGGTAGTGCAGTGCTGGAGGAAAGTTTATTCAAGGAAGAAACCATCTGTGCTATGAAGAACCTTTGAGACTGTTCATACTAGCCCAAATCTGATACCACATTTAGATGTGAGACTGAAACACCTGGCAAATAGATTGCATGGCTAACTGACTATCTAACTATGGGTCTTAGCTTCCATAGCTAACTTACTAGTAACTAGGCAATGTACTTCATAGCTGAAAGACAATAGCTTCCATAACTAAATGACTATCTAGCCAGTGGAGGCTTCCATACCTTCACGGATGAGAGACAATAGCTTCCATAACTGACTATCTGGCCAATGGTGACAACAATATCTTCCATAGCTAAATGACAGTGGATTTCATAGCTGAAAGTCATTAGCCTCCATATCTGACTATCTAGCTAGTTGAGACAACAATACCTTCCATAGCTTCATGTATGAAAGACAATAGCTTCCATAGCTAAATGACTGTCTAGCCAGTGGAGGCATCCATAGCTTCATGGATGAGAGTCAATAGCTTCCATAACTGACTATCTTGCCAGTGGACTCCATAGCTGAAAATCAATAGGTTCCATAACTAACTGACTATCTTGCCAGTGGTGGCAACAATAGCTTCTGTAGCTAAATGCCTATCTAGCCAGTGGACTTCATAGCTGAAAATCAATAGGTTCCCATAACTAACCGACTCTCTAACATGTTGTTCTATAGCTAAAAGTCAATAGCTTCCATAACTGACTATCTAGTCAATAGACTGAAAGGCAACATCTAGCTTCCATAGCATAACTGACTATCTAGCCAATAGACTGAAAGGCAACATCTAGCTTCCATAGCATAACTGACTATCTAGCAAGTGGATTGCTTAGCTGGAAGTCAATAGCTTCCATACATAATTGACATTATATGGATTCCATTATTGAAGGCTGAACCATCAAATGGATTCCATGACTGAAGGCCCTAACATAAAATGGATCCCATGACTGAAGGTCCTAATATGGATTCCATGACTGAAGGCCCAAACATAAAATGGATTCCACGACAAAAGGCACAAACATAAAATGGATTCCACGACTAAAGGCACAAACATAAAATGGATTCCATGACTGAAGGCCCAAACATAAAATGGGTTCCATGTATGAAGGCCCAAACATAAAAAGGATCCCATGACTAAATGCCCTATCATCAAATGGATTCCATGACTGAAGGCTCAAACATAACATGGATGTCATGACTGAATGCGCTATCATAAACTAGTTTACATGCCTGAAGGCCCTAACATAAAGTGGATTCCATGACTGAAGGCACTAATATAAACTAGTTCCCATGACTGAAGTCCATAACATAACATAAATTCCATAACTGAAGGTCCAAACACAAACTAGTTACCATGACTGAAGGCCCTAGCATGACATGGATTCCATGACTTTGTGGCTGTGATTATAAAATATATTCCATGCTTGGCTGGGTAAATTAATTACTGTACATGTGTTTAAAATACATATGGTGAATCTAAAATGTGTAGAATCATGTATAAAAGTACCCTGTTTGTCATTGGTGTCCAGATGCCTGTCATTGGAAGTAGAAACCTCACAATTTGTGAGATTTGTCTGCAGACAGCCATACCTCACAATGTGTTGGATTTGTCTGTATACAGCCATACCTCACAATATGTTGTACATGTCTGCAGACAACGATACCTCACATTATGTTTGATTTGTCTGTATACAGTCATACCTCACAATGTGTTGTACATGTCTGCAGACAGTCATACCTCACAATATGTTTGATTTGTCTGTAGACAACCATACTTCACATTATGTTTGATTTGTCTGTAAACAGCCATACCTCACAATGTGTTGGACATGTGTGCAGACAGTCATACCTCACAATGTGTTGTACATGTCTGCATACAACTATACCTCACATTATGTTTGATTTGTCTGTATACAGTCATACCTCACAATGTGTTGTACATGTCTGCAGACAGTCATACCTCACAATATGTTTGATTTGTCTGTAGATAACCATACTTCACATTATGTTTGATTTGTCTGTAAACAGCCATACCTCGCAATGTGTTGGACATGTCTACAGTCATACCTCCCAATGTGTTGTACATTTCTGCAGACAACTATACCTCACATTATGTTTGATTTGTCTGTATACAGTCATACCTCACAAATGTGTTGTACATGTCTGCAGACAGTCATACCTCACATTGTTTGATTTGTCTGTAAACAGCCATACCTCACAATGTGTTGGATTTGTCAGTAGACAGTCATACTTCACAATGTGTTAGATTTGTCTGCAGACAGTCCTACCTCACAATGTGTTGTACATGTCTGAAGACAGCCATACCTCACAATGTGTTGGATTTGTCTGCAGATGGTCATATCTCAAAATCGTGTTGGACATGTCTGCAGACAGTCCTACCTCACAATGTGTTGTACTGAATTGTCTGTAGATGGCCATACCTCCCAATGTGTTGGACATGTTTGCAGACAGACATACCTCACATTATGTTTGATTTGTCTGTAGACAGTCATACCTCACAATGTGTTGTACATGTCTGCTTATGGCTATACCTCACAATGTGTTCAATTTGTCCGTAGATGGCCATACCTCCCAATGTGTTGGACATGTCTGCAGACAGCCATACCTCACATTGTGTTGGACTTGTCTGTAGATGGCTATACCTCACAGTCTGTTGGATTTGTCTGTAGACAGTCATACCTCAGAATGTGTTATCTACCTGTTGACAGTCATACTTCACAATATGTTGTACATGTCTGCAGACAACTATACCTCACATTATGTTTGATTTATCTGCAGACTGGCCATATCTCACAATGTGTTGGATTGTCTAGACAACCATACTTCACATTATGTTTGATTTGTCTGTAGACAGTCATACGTCGCATTGTGTTGGACTTGTCTGCAGATGGCTATACCTCATATTATGTTTGATTTGTCTGTATACAGTCATACCTCACACTGTGTTGGACATGTCTGCAGACAGTCATACCTCACAATGTGTTGTACATGTCTGCACACAGCCATACCTCACATTATGTTTGATTTGTCTGTAGACAGTCATACCTCACAATGCGTTGTACATGTCTGCATATGGCTATAGTATACCTCACAATGTGTTCAATTTGTCCGTAGACGGCCATACCTCCCAATGTGATGGACATGTCTGCAGACAGCCATACCTCACATTGTGTTGGACTTGTCTGTAGATGGCTATACCTCACAGTCTGTTGGATTTGTCTGTAGACAGTCATACCTCAGAATGTGTTATCTACCTGTAGACAGTCATACTTCACAATATGTTGTACATGTCTGCAGACAACTATACCTCACATTATGTTTGATTTATCTGCAGACTGGCCATATCTCAGAATGTG
This sequence comes from Cyrtodaria siliqua, assembly GCA_037043455.1. NCBI lineage: Eukaryota > Metazoa > Mollusca > Bivalvia > Adapedonta > Hiatellidae > Cyrtodaria > Cyrtodaria siliqua. The sequence continues at coordinate 47,841 of JAWPHD010013773.1, read as the reverse complement.
TTGGATTTGTCTAGACAACCATATTTCACATTATGTTTGATTGACAGCCATACCTCACAATGTGTTGGATTTGTCTGTAGACGGCCATACCTCACATTGTGTCAGATTTGTCTGTAGACAGTCATACCTCACAATGTGTTGTACATGTCTGCAGACAGTCACCTCAAAATGTGTTGGACATGTCTGCAGATAGCTATAACTCACAATGTGTTAGATTTGTCTGTAGACGGCCATACCTCCCAATTTGTTGGACATGTTTGCAGACAGCCATAACTCACATTATGTTTGATTTGTCTGTAGATAGTCATACCTCACATTGTGTTGGACTTGTCTATAGATGGCTATACCTCACAGTCTGTTTGATTTGTCTGTAGACAGTCATACCTCACACTGTGTTGGACATGTCTGCAGACAGTCATACCTCACAATGTGCTACCTACCTGTAGACAGTAATAACTCGCAATGTGTTGGACATGTCTGTAGACAGTCATACCTCACACTGTGTTGGACATGTCTGCAGACAGTCTTACCTCAAAATGTGTTACCTACATGTCTGTAAATAAGCATACCTTCCATTTTATTGGACATCTCTGCAGACTGTCATACCTCACAATATGTTGTACATGTCTCTAGACAGTCATACCTCACATTGTGTTGGACATGTCTGCAGACAGTCATACCTCACAATATGTACATGTCTGTAGACAGTCATACCTTAAAATGTGTTTGATCTGTCTGTAGACGGCCATACCTCACACTGTGTTGGAATTGTCTGTAAATAATCATACCTCACAGTGTGTTGGACCTGTCTGTAGACAGCAATGCCTTACAATGTGTTGTCTGTAGACAGCCATACCTCACAACCTTTTGTCTGTAGACAGTCACACCTCACAATGTGTTGGACCTGTCTGTAGACAGTTATACCTCACATAGTGTTGGACTTGTCGGTAGACAGCCATAATGCAAAATGTGTTTGACATGTCTGTAGACAGTCATACCTCACAATATGTAGGATTTTCTGTAGACAGTTATACCTCACAATGTGTTGGACATGTCTGTAGGCAGCCATACCTCACAGTGTGTTGTATGTAGACAGTTATACCTCACAATGTGTTGGACTTGTCTGTAGACAGCCATAACGCAAAATGTTTTTGACATGTCTGTAGACAGTCATACCTCACAATATGTAGGATTTCTCTGTAAACAGTCATACCTCACAATGTGTTGGACATTCTGGTGATGGCCATACTTCACAGTTTGTCGGACATTCTACGGATGACCGTACCTCACAATGTGTTGGACATGTTTGCATACGGCCATACCTCACAATGTGTTGGATATGTCTGCAGATGGCCATACCTCACAATGTGTTGTACATGTCTACAGACGGCCACAATGTGTGGACATGTTTGCAGACGGCCATACCTCACAATATGTAGGGTTTTCTGTAGACAGTTATACCTCACAATGTGTTGGACATGTCTGTAGGCAGCCATACCTCACAGTGTGTTGTATGTAGACAGTTATACCTCACAATGTGTTGGACTTGTCTGTAGACAGCCATAACGCAAAATGTTTTTGACATGTCTGTAGACAGCCATACCTCACAATATGTAGGATTTCTCTGTAAACAGTCATACCTCACAATGTGTTGGACATTCTGGTGATGGCCATACTTCACAGTTTGTCGGACATTCTACGGATGACCGTACCTCACAATTTGTTGGACATGTTTGCATACGGCCATACCTCACAATGTGTTGGATATGTCTGCAGATGGTCATACCTCACAATGTGTTTGACCTGTCAGCAGGCAGCCATACCTCACAATGTGTTGGACCTGTCTGCTTGCAGCCATACCTCACAATATTTTGGTCTGTAAATAATCATACCTCACAGTGTATTGGACATGTTTGCAGTCTTACCTCACAATGTGTTGGACTTGTCTGTAGACAGGCACAATGTCAGGGACTTGTCTGTAGACAGTTTTACCTCACAATGTGTTGTACATGTCTGCAGACAGTGATACTTCATAATGTGTTGGACATGTCTGTAGACAGTCATACCTCACATTGTGTTGGACATGTCTGCAGACGGCCATACCTCAGAATGTGTTGAATTTGTCTGCAGATGGATATGCAGAATGTGTTGTACATGTCTACAGACAGCCACAATGTGTTGGACATGTTTTCAGACGGTCATACCTCACAATGTGTTGGATTTGTCTGTAGACAGTCCTACCTCACAATGTGTTGGATTTGTCTGTAGATGGGCTAACCTCACAATGTGTTTGACCTGTCTATAGATGTCCATACCTCACATTGGATTTGTCTGTAGACGGCCATACCTCACAATGTGTTGGATTTGTCTGCAGACAGTCATACCTGACATTGTGGTGGACTTGTCTGCAGGCGGCCATACCTCAGAATGTGTTGGACATGTTTGCAGTTTTACCTCACAATTTGTTGGACCTGTCTGTAGTCAGTTTTATCTCACTATGTGTTGGATTTGTCTCGGAAGACGGCCATACCTCACAATGTGTTTGATTTGTCTGTAGACAGTTTTATCTCACAATATGTTAGGTCTGTAGACAGCCATACCTCACAATGTGTTGTTCGTGTCTGTAGACAGTCATACCTCACAATGTGTTGGATTTGTCTGTAGACAACCATACTACACATTATGTTTGATTTGTCTGTAGATGGCCATACCTCACAATATGTTGGATTTGTCTGTAGACAATCATACCTCACAATGTGTTGGATTAGTCTGCAGATTGTCATACCTCACAATATGTTGTCTGTAGACAGCCACAACTCACAATGTGTTGGACTTGTCTGTAGAGAGTTTTATCTCACAATGTGTTGGATTTGTCTGCAGACAGTCATACTTCACATTGTGTTTGGCATATCTGCAGGCAGTCATACCTCGCAATATGTTGGACCTATCTGTAGACAGCCATACCTCACAATGTGTTGAACCTGTCTGTAGACAGCCATACCTTACAATGTGTTGGAATTGTCTGTAAATAATCATACCTCACAGTGTATTTGACAAGTCTACAGACAGTCATATATCACAATGTGTTGGAACTGTCTGTAGACAGTCATACCTCACAATGTGTTGGATTAGTCTAGACAGTCTTACCTCACACTATGTTGGACCTGTCTGTAGACAGCCATACCTCACAATGTGTTTGACCTGTCTGTAGACAGCCATACCTCACAATGTGTTGGACCTGTCTGTAGACAGCCATACTTTACAATGTGTTGGACCTGTCTGTAGATAGCCATACCTCACAATGTGTTGGACCTGTCTGTATTCAGCCATACTTCACAATGTGTTGGACCTGTCTGTAGACAGCCATACCTTACAATGTGTTGTATTTGTCTGTAGACAGTCATACCTCACAATGTGTTGGATTAGTCTGTAGACAGTCATGCCTCACAATGTGTTGGATTTGTCTGCAGATTGTCATACCTCACAATATGTTGTCTGTAGACAGCCACAACTCACAATGTGTTGGACTTGTCTGTAGAGAGTTTTATCTCACAATGTGTTGGATTTGTCTGTAATCAGCCATACCGCACAATGTGTTGGAATTTTATGTAAATAAGTATACCTCACTGTGTATTGGACATATCTGCAGACAGTCATATCTCACAAGGTGTTGGACCTGTTTGTAGACAGTTATACCTCACAATGTGTTTGATATGTCTGTAGACATTATACCTCAAAATATGTAGGATTTCTCTGTAGACAGGCATACCTCACAATGTGTTGGACATTCTGGAAATGGCCATACTTCACAGTTTGTCAGACATTCTGCAGATGGCCATACTTCACATTTTAGGACTCTCTGCGGATGGCAATACGTCACAATGTGTTGGATTTGTCTGCAGACGGCCATACCTCACAATGTGTTGGATTCGTCTGTAGACAGTCATACCACGCGTTGTTTTGGACTTGTCTGCAGACATTCATACCTCACCATGTGTTGTCTGTAGACAGTCATACCTCACAAAGTGTTGCATTTGTCTGTAGACGGCCAAACCTGACAGTGTGTTGGATTTGTATGTAGACAGTCATACCTCACATTGTGTTGGACATGTCTGCAGACAGTCATACCTGACCATGTGTTGGACCTGTCTGTAGACAGTCATACTTCACAATGTATCTGACATGTCTGTAGACAGTCATACCTCACATTGTGTTGAATATGTCTGCAGACAGTCATACTTCACAGTGTGTTTTACATGTCTGCAGACAGTCATACCTCACAATATGTTGGATCTGTATGTAGACAGTCATACCTCACAATGTGTTCGACATGTCTGCAGACAGTCATACTTTACAATGTGTTTGACATGTCTGCAGACAGTCATACTTCACAATGTGTTGGACATATCTGTAGACAGTCATACCTCACAATGTGTGGGACATGTCTGTAGACAGCCATACCTCACAATGTGTTGGACCTGTGTGTAGACAGTCATACTTCACAATGTGTTGGAATGGTCTGTAAATAATCATACCCCACAGTGTAATGGACATTTCTGCCGACATTAATACCTCACAACGTGTTGGACCTGTCGATAGAGAGCGATACCACACAATGTGTTGTCCGTATACAACCATACCTCACAATGTGTTGTCCGTAGACAGCCATACCTCACAATGTGTACTCAGATGACCATATAGTTCACTGTGTGTTGGACATTCTGCAGATGACCATCTTCACAGTGTGTCGGGCATTCTGCGTAATGTCTGACACATTGTGAGCTATAGCCATCTGCAGACATGTCCGACTCATTGTGAAGTATGTCATTCTGCAGGTTGCAATACTACAGTGTGTTGAGCATTCTGCAGGTGGCCATATTACGGTGTGATGAGCATTCTGCAGGTGGCCATACTACGGTGTGTTGAGCATTCTGCAGATGGCCATACTACGGTGTGTTGAACATTCTGCAGATGGCCATACTACAGTGTGTTGAGCATTCTGCAGATGGTCATAACTACAGTGTGTTGAACATTCTGCAGGTGGCCATACTACAGTGTGTTGAGCATTCTGCTGATGGCCATACTACAGTGTGTTGAGCATTCTGCAGATGGCCATACTACAGTGTGTTGAGCATTCTGCAGGTGGCCATACTACAGTGTGTTGAGCATTCTGCAGATGGCCATACTACAGTGTGTTGAGCATTCTGCAGGTGGCCATACTACAGTGTGTTGAGCATTCTGCTGATGGCCATACTACAGTGTGTTGAGCATTCTGCAGGTGGCCATACTACAGTGTGTTGAGCATTCTGCAGGTGGCCATACTACAGTGTGTTGAGCATTCTGCAGGTGGCCATACTACAGTGTGTTGATCATTCTGCTGATGGCCATACTACAGTGTGTTGAGCATTCTGCAGGTGGCCATACTACAGTGTGTTGAGCATTCTGCAGATGGCCATACTACAGTGTGTTGATCATTCTGCTGATGGCCATACTACAGTGTGTTGAGCATTCTGCAGGTGGCCATACTACAGTGTGTTGAGCATTCTGCAGATGGCCATACTACAGTGTGTTGAGCATTCTGCAGGTGGCCATACTACAGTGTGTTGAGCATTCTGCAGATGGCCATACTACAGTGTGTTGATCATTCTGCTGATGGCCATACTACAGTGTGTTGAGCATTCTGCAGGTGGCCATACTACAGTGTGTTGATCATTCTGCAGATGGCCATACTACAGTGTGTTGATCATTCTGCAGGTGGCCATACTACAGTGTGTTGAGCATTCTGCAGGTGGCCATACTACAGTGTGTTGATCATTCTGCAGGTGGCCATACTACAGTGTGTTGAGCATTCTGCAGGTGGCCATACTACAGTGTGTTGAGCATTCTGCTGATGACCATACTACAGTGTGTTGATCATTCTGCAGATGGCCATACTACAGTGTGTTGAACATTCTGCAGGTGGCCATACTACAGTGTGTTGAGCATTCTGCTGATGGCCATACTACAGTGTGTTGATCATTCTGCTGATGGCCATACTACAGTGTGTTGATCATTCTGCAGATGGCCATACTACAGTGTGTTGAACATTCTGCAGGTGGCCATACTACAGTGTGTTGAGCATTCTGCTGATGACCATACTACAGTGTGTTGAGCATTCTGCTGATGACCATACTACAGTGTGTTGATCATTCTGCAGATGGCCATACTACAGTGTGTTGATCATTCTGCAGATGGCCATACTACAGTGTGTTGAACATTCTGCAGGTGGCCATACTACAGTGTGTTGAGCATTCTGCTGATGGCCATACTACAGTGTGTTGATCATTCTGCTGATGGCCATACTACAGTGTGTTGAGCATTCTGCAGGTGGCCATACTACAGTGTGTTGATCATTCTGCAGGTGGCCATACTACAGTGTGTTGATCATTCTGCTGATGGCCATACTACAGTGTGTTGATCATTCTGCTGATGGCCATACTACAGTGTGTTGAGCATTCTGCAGGTGGCCATACTACAGTGTGTTGAGCATTCTGCAGATGGCCATACTACAGTGTGTTGATCATTCTGCTGATGGCCATACTACAGTGTGTTGAGCATTCTGCAGGTGGCCATACTACAGTGTGTTGATCATTCTGCTGATGGCCATACTACAGTGTGTTGAGCATTCTGCAGGTGGCCATACTACAGTGTGTTGAGCATTCTGCAGATTGCAATACTACAGTGTGTTGATCATTCTGCTGATGACCATACTACAGTGTGTTGAGCATTCTGCAGGTGGCCATACTACAGTGTGTTGAGCATTCTGCAGATGGCCATACTACAGTGTGTTGATCATTCTGCAGATGGCCATACTACAGTGTGTTGAGCATTCTGCAGGTGGCCATACTACAGTGTGTTGAGCATTCTGCAGATTGCAATACTACAGTGTGTTGATCATTCTGCTGATGACCATACTACAGTGTGTTGAGCATTCTGCAGGTGGCCATACTACAGTGTGTTGAGCATTCTGCAGATGGCCATACTACAGTGTGTTGATCATTCTGCAGATGGCCATACTACAGTGTGTTGAGCATTCTGCAGGTGGCCATACTACAGTGTGTTGATCATTCTGCAGATGACCATACTACAGTGTGTTGAGCATTCTGCAGGTGGCCATACTACAGTGTGTTGAGCATTCTGCAGATGGCCATACTACAGTGTGTTGATCATTCTGCAGGTGGCCATACTACAGTGTGTTGATCATTCTGCTGATGGCCATACTACAGTGTGTTGAGCATTCTGCAGGTGGCCATACTACAGTGTGTTGATCATTCTGCTGATGGCCATACTACAGTGTGTTGAGCATTCTGCAGGTGGCCATACTACAGTGTGTTGAGCATTCTGCAGGTGGCCATACTACAGTGTGTTGAGCATTCTGCTGATGGCCATACTACAGTGTGTTGAGCATTCTGCAGGTGGCCATACTACAGTGTGTTGAGCATTCTGCTGATGGCCATACTACAGTGTGTTGATCATTCTGCAGGTGGCCATACTACAGTGTGTTGAGCATTCTGCAGATGGCCATACTACAGTGTGTTGATCATTCTGCAGGTGGCCATACTACAGTGTGTTGAGCATTCTGCAGGTGGCCATACTACAGTGTGTTGATCATTCTGCTGATGGCCATACTACAGTGTGTTGAGCATTCTGCAGGTGGCCATACTACAGTGTGTTGAGCATTCTGCTGATGGCCATACTACAGTGTGTTGATCATTCTGCAGGTGGCCATACTACAGTGTGTTGATCATTCTGCAGGTGGCCATACTACAGTGTGTTGATCATTCTGCAGATGGCCATACTACAGTGTGTTGAGCATTCTGCTGATGGCCATACTACAGTGTGTTGAGCATTCTGCAGATGGCCATACTACAGTGTGTTGATCATTCTGCAGGTGGCCATACTACAGTGTGTTGAGCATTCTGCAGATGGCCATACTACAGTGTGTTGAGCATTCTGCAGGTGGCCATACTACAGTGTGTTGAGCATTCTGCTGATGACCATACTACAGTGTGTTGAGCATTCTGCAGATGGCCATACTACAGTGTGTTGAGCATTCTGCAGGTGGCCATACTACAGTGTGTTGAGCATTCTGCAGATGGCCATACTACAGTGTGTTGATCATTCTGCAGGTGGCCATACTACAGTGTGTTGAGCATTCTGCTGATGGCCATACTACAGTGTGTTGAGCATTCTGCAGATGGCCATACTACAGTGTGTTGAGCATTCTGCAGATGGCCATACTACAGTGTGTTGAGCATTCTGCAGATGGCCATACTACAGTGTGTTGATCATTCTGCAGGTGGCCATACTACAGTGTGTTGAGCATTCTGCAGATGGCCATACTACAGTGTGTTGAGCATTCTGCAGGTGGCCATACTACAGTGTGTTGAGCATTCTGCAGGTGGCCATACTACAGTGTGTTGAGCATTCTGCAGGTGGCCATACTACAGTGTGTTGAGCATTCTGCAGGTGGCCATACTACAGTGTGTTGAGCATTCTGCAGGTGGCCATACTACAGTGTGTTGAGCATTCTGCAGGTGGCCATACTACAGTGTGTTGATCATTCTGCAGGTGGCCATACTACAGTGTGTTGAGCATTCTGCTGATGACCATACTACAGTGTGTTGAGCATTCTGCTGATGGCCATACTACAGTGTGTTGATCATTCTGCAGATGGCCATACTACAGTGTGTTGAGCATTCTGCTGATGGCCATACTACAGTGTGTTGATCATTCTGCAGATGGCCATACTACAGTGTGTTGAGCATTCTGCTGATGGCCATACTACAGTGTGTTGAGCATTCTGCTGATGGCCATACTACAGTGTGTTGAGCATTCTGCAGGTGGCCATACTACAGTGTGTTGATCATTCTGCAGGTGGCCATACTACAGTGTGTTGAGCATTCTGCAGGTGGCCATACTACAGTGTGTTGATCATTCTGCAGATGGCCATACTACAGTGTGTTGATCATTCTGCAGATGGCCATACTACAGTGTGTTGACCATAATACAGTGTGTTGAGCATTCTGCAGATGACCATAATACAGTGTGTTGAGCATTCTGCTGATGGCCATACTACAGTGTGTTGATCATTCTGCTGATGGCCATACTACAGTGTGTTGAGCATTCTGCAGATGGCCATACTACAGTGTGTTGAGCATTCTGCTGATGACCATACTACAGTGTGTTGAGCATTCTGCAGGTGGCCATACTACAGTGTGTTGAGCATTCTGCAGGTGGCCATACTACAGTGTGTTGAGCATTCTGCTGATGACCATACTACAGTGTGTTGATCATTCTGCAGATGGCCATACTACAGTGTGTTGAACATTCTGCAGGTGGCCATACTACAGTGTGTTGAGCATTCTGCTGATGGCCATACTACAGTGTGTTGATCATTCTGCTGATGGCCATACTACAGTGTGTTGATCATTCTGCAGATGGCCATACTACAGTGTGTTGAACATTCTGCAGGTGGCCATACTACAGTGTGTTGAGCATTCTGCTGATGACCATACTACAGTGTGTTGAGCATTCTGCTGATGACCATACTACAGTGTGTTGATCATTCTGCAGATGGCCATACTACAGTGTGTTGATCATTCTGCAGATGGCCATACTACAGTGTGTTGAACATTCTGCAGGTGGCCATACTACAGTGTGTTGAGCATTCTGCTGATGGCCATACTACAGTGTGTTGATCATTCTGCTGATGGCCATACTACAGTGTGTTGAGCATTCTGCAGATGGCCATACTACAGTGTGTTGAGCATTCTGCAGATGGCCATACTACAGTGTGTTGAGCATTCTGCAGGTGGCCATACTACAGTGTGTTGAGCATTCTGCTGATGGCCATACTACAGTGTGTTGATCATTCTGCAGGTGGCCATACTACAGTGTGTTGATCATTCTGCAGGTGGCCATACTACAGTGTGTTGAGCATTCTGCTGATGGCCATACTACAGTGTGTTGAGCATTCTGCAGATGGCCATACTACAGTGTGTTGATCATTCTGCAGGTGGCCATACTACAGTGTGTTGAGCATTCTGCAGATGGCCATACTACAGTGTGTTGAGCATTCTGCAGGTGGCCATACTACAGTGTGTTGAGCATTCTGCTGATGACCATACTACAGTGTGTTGAGCATTCTGCTGATGGCCATACTACAGTGTGTTGAGCATTCTGCAGATGGCCATACTACAGTGTGTTGATCATTCTGCAGGTGGCCATACTACAGTGTGTTGAGCATTCTGCAGATGGCCATACTACAGTGTGTTGAGCATTCTGCAGGTGGCCATACTACAGTGTGTTGAGCATTCTGCAGGTGGCCATACTACAGTGTGTTGAGCATTCTGCAGGTGGCCATACTACAGTGTGTTGAGCATTCTGCAGGTGGCCATACTACAGTGTGTTGATCATTCTGCAGGTGGCCATACTACAGTGTGTTGAGCATTCTGCTGATGACCATACTACAGTGTGTTGAGCATTCTGCTGATGGCCATACTACAGTGTGTTGATCATTCTGCAGATGGCCATACTACAGTGTGTTGAGCATTCTGCTGATGGCCATACTACAGTGTGTTGATCATTCTGCAGATGGCCATACTACAGTGTGTTGAGCATTCTGCAGGTGGCCATACTACAGTGTGTTGAGCATTCTGCAGGTGGCCATACTACAGTGTGTTGATCATTCTGCAGGTGGCCATACTACAGTGTGTTGAGCATTCTGCAGGTGGCCATACTACAGTGTGTTGATCATTCTGCAGATGGCCATACTACAGTGTGTTGATCATTCTGCAGATGGCCATACTACAGTGTGTTGACCATAATACAGTGTGTTGAGCATTCTGCAGATGACCATAATACAGTGTGTTGAGCATTCTGCTGATGGCCATACTACAGTGTGTTGATCATTCTGCTGATGGCCATACTACAGTGTGTTGAGCATTCTGCAGATGGCCATACTACAGTGTGTTGAGCATTCTGCTGATGACCATACTACAGTGTGTTGAGCATTCTGCAGGTGGCCATACTACAGTGTGTTGAGCATTCTGCAGGTGGCCATACTACAGTGTGTTGAGCATTCTGCAGATGGCCATACTACAGTGTGTTGAGCATTCTGCAGATGGCCATACTACAGTGTGTTGAGCATTCTGCAGGTGGCCATACTACAGTGTGTTGAGCATTCTGCAGGTGGCCATACTACAGTGTGTTGAGCATTCTGCAGGTGGCCATACTACAGTGTGTTGATCATTCTGCAGGTGGCCATACTACAGTGTGTTGAGCATTCTGCTGATGACCATACTACAGTGTGTTGAGCATTCTGCAGGTGGCCATACTACAGTGTGTTGAGCATTCTGCAGGTGGCCATACTACAGTGTGTTGAGCATTCTGCAGGTGGCCATACTACAGTGTGTTGAGCATTCTGCAGGTAGCCATACTACAGTGTGTTGATCATTCTGCAGGTGGCCATACTACAGTGTGTTGAGCATTCTGCTGATGACCATACTACAGTGTGTTGAACATTCTGCAGGTGGCCATACTACAGTGTGTTGAGCATTCTGCAGGTGGCCATACTACAGTGTGTTGAGCATTCTGCAGGTGGCCATACTACAGTGTGTTGAGCATTCTGCAGGTGGCCATACTACAGTGTGTTGATCATTCTGCAGGTGGCCATACTACAGTGTGTTGAGCATTCTGCTGATGACCATACTACAGTGTGTTGAGCATTCTGCAGATGGCCATACTACAGTGTGTTGAGCATTCTGCAGATGGCCATACTACAGTGTGTTGATCATTCTGCAGGTGGCCATACTACAGTGTGTTGAGCATTCTGCTGATGGCCATACTACAGTGTGTTGAGCATTCTGCAGGTGGCCATACTACAGTGTGTTGAGCATTCTGCTGATGGCCATACTACAGTGTGTTGAGCATTCTGCAGGTGGCCATACTACAGTGTGTTGAGCATTCTGCTGATGGCCATACTACAGTGTGTTGAGCATTCTGCAGGTGGCCATACTACAGTGTGTTGAGCATTCTGCAGGTGGCCATACTACAGTGTGTTGAGCATTCTGCTGATGGCCATACTACAGTGTGTTGAGCATTCTGCAGATGGCCATACTACAGTGTGTTGAGCATTCTGCAGGTGGCCATACTACAGTGTGTTGAGCATTCTGCAGATGGCCATACTACAGTGTGTTGAGCATTCTGCAGGTGGCCATACTACAGTGTGTTGAGCATTCTGCAGATGGCCATACTACAGTGTGTTGAGCATTCTGCAGGTGGCCATACTACAGTGTGTTGAGCATTCTGCAGGTGGCCATACTACAGTGTGTTGAGCATTCTGCTGATGGCCATACTACAGTGTGTTGAGCATTCTGCAGGTGGCCATACTACAGTGTGTTGAGCATTCTGCAGATGGCCATACTACAGTGTGTTGAGCATTCTGCAGGTGGCCATACTACAGTGTGTTGAGCATTCTGCAGATGGCCATACTACAGTGTGTTGAGCATTCTGCAGGTGGCCATACTACAGTGTGTTGAGCATTCTGCAGGTGGCCATACTACAGTGTGTTGAGCATTCTGCAGGTGGCCATACTACAGTGTGTTGAGCATTCTGCAGATGGCCACACCTCCGTAATTTAGGTTGTATATTGGTCAGTAGGGCTGAAAACAATAATGCAGTGACCTTACATCTTGCCGGTCATAGTAAACTTTGTTAATACAGAAGCTCCGTGTATTAGATCCGATTTGGGTCCAACAGAAGCTTCATTTATTAGATCCGACTTGGATCCAAGTTTTTTATTGGGAATTACAGAGTTATGACACGTCGGTCATTTAGCATGTTAGCAGTAAATTGTAGTTTTCCATGCGTTGGTGAGAAGGTTCTAGGCCCATTCTCCATATTTTATCTCGATGTAAATGCATGAGCCTGGCATGTTCATTCTTGTTAGGGGCCATATAACGTTTTATGTGTTGGTGCGCCTTAAAACCCAATTCAATTCAATGACCATTTAGCGTTGGGAAATAAGTATGTCCTTAAATTGTACATGTCATTAACCTTGACATTACAACTATATTCCACCTTTTTGGGGTTTGTCAATTTTTATAGACATTTCTCCTTTTTTATGAACCACATTTAGTATTGGACAGTTTCCAGATGGGTTCAATTGAACAAACACACTTGTTAAAAGATTAATTTACTGGAAAAAAACACGCCTTTTGTGAGTGTTGTGAAGTGTTGTTTTTTAATACTTTAGTTAAATATCATATAATGCCCTGTTCAATATTTGAACACTGATGTCACATTGTAAGTGTTACTTTTAACATATCCATACTACTGTGAAAACAGAGGACACGAATACATTCATAAGCCTTAAGTTAATTCTAATACTGTTATTCTATGTTAATTAAAATATTATGTAACTTTTAAAAGGTCAACAAAAAGAAAGTTTATTATAGTTGGTTTCATTCTAATTATTTAGAGCAAAATCCATTTTGTATGGCTTTAAAGGGGCTGGGGCGATCTGGAAGAGTTATGGATGTCGGCATTATCAGCAGGCAGGTAACTCGCAGGCTGATCAGGGTTTACAATGTCCGGCTGCTGATCGTCATTTCCCCCAAAACACCCCTTTGTCACATAAATGGACTGGTCTTAATTCAAAGAAATAACAATCCATTATATATATATGTAGCGAGCGGGTTAAGGGTTAACGAAGGAAGTCGGCGCTTCTATTTGCTGTTTGTCTATTGTAATCGACTTTGGACGGGATATAATAACCAGCGACTATCTGGACTCTTTTGCAACCATAACCGTCTTCTGAAACGCTCGCTAAAATGCGTTATGCCATACAACGAGGGTAAATTTACAAACGTATCGTCATCGTCCCTACTCGTCTACAACTGTAATATAATTATATACAAAGAGTCGTTGTTCCAGTCCAAACATTTTCATAAATAATATTTCAACCGAACTTTATAAACTGTTTATGTAATGCATGTGTCCATTTCATGCAATTGAAACTAATTATGGGGTTTCTCGTGTATTTGTATGGACACCAAGTACACTTCTATCTCTTCCGATACTGCAACACCCTCTTTCGAAGATTATGTCCAGGTTTCCTGGGTAGAACCAGTACTAAGCAATGTGGATTAATTATCTTGCTCAAGGATAAATAACATGGCAACGGCGAGGATCGAACCCGCAATATTTCGATCTGAAGTCCAACGCTCTACCACTTGACCATGCACTCCGCAGATCGCCTGCAATCCCTTTAACGTATCTTTTACATGCTTGAACTCAAATGACACTTCAATATTTTTACGTGAAGTAGTTTTATTTTTCATGGCTAGGTTCGCCAAGTTTTTATTACGCCACTATTCAAGTACACTTTTCTGAAACACCTGGAGTTCTCTACCAGGCCCGTTGTATTGAAATTACATTAATCTGGTTTAAAGTTTGTCCAAAGAATTATGTTCGCAATACTTAACATTATCTCCAATAAAACATGTATTGATCTTATTTCCGTTTGTTTACTTTAACTTCTACAGTTGCTTACATAAATACTCGTATACTTACTTCAAATATACTGAAAGGAAAAAGAAACGCAGGGTGCGTATTTCCGCTATATATTGTATGTTTAATATGCTAATGCTAATCGATTGGTACAGGGCGACATTATGCCTGTCCTTTTAGAAAGAAGGTTTAAACAGCACTGAACACACCAATGGTTACCCCTTTAAAGTTTCATTATCGTCAGAATGCGCATTTGGCTCAAGCTGGTGAGCAAACTTAGGCTTTAAATGTTGCAATCACTTAACATTAAATACAGTACTGAACTTAATCAATTTTTCAAAGAGAAACTTCAGCATTTATGAATTTCTTGTTACAACGTGTACTGTGATTAAAACGTCTACAACATCACAGTTGTGTCCTTTCTCTAACTAACTGCACTTTTTAGCTCTACTGGCCGAAGGCCAGCAGAGCTTATGGGATGCCGAGTTGTCCGTCGTCCGTCCGTTGTCCGTCGTCCGTCCGTCCGTCGTTAACTTCTGTCTCGTTAAGACGATAGGGCCTTCATTTTTCATCCGATCTTTACCAAACTTTAACAGGTTGTTAATATCAATAAAAGCTCGGATGAGTTCGAAAACCAGCCAGATCGGACAAGTAACAACGGAGTTATGGCCCTTGATTTAGTTAAAAATGCTATATTGCTATATTTTGCCTCATTAAGACGATAGGGCCTTCATTTTTCATCCTAACTTTACCAAACTTTACCACATTGTTAATATCAATGAAAGCTCGGACAAGTTCGAAAACCAGCCAAATCGGACCAATAAGAGCGGAGTTATGGTCCTTGATTTAGTTAAAAATGCTATATTGCTATTATTTGCCTCGTTAGGACGATAGGGCCTTCGTTTTTCATCCTATCTTTACCAAGCTTTACCACATTGTTAATATCAATGAAAGCTCGGACAAGTTCGAAAACCAGCCATATCGGACTAGTAACAGCGGAGTTATGGCCCTTGATTTAGTTAAAAATGCTATATTTTGCCTCGTTAATACGATAGGGGCTTCAATGTTCATCCGATCTTTACCAAATTTTATCAGATTGTTAATGTCGTTGAAAGCTCGAACAAGTTTTAAAACCAGCCTTATCGGACCAGTAACATCGCAGTTATGGCCCTTGATTAGGTAAAAATTATATATTTTGCCTCGTTAAGACGATAGGGGCTTCATTGTTGAGCCGATCTTTACCAAACACTATCAGATTGTTAATAACAATGAAAGCTCGGACAAGTTCGAAAACCAGCCATATCGGACTAGTAACAGCGGAGGTATGGCCCTCTGTCTATTTATTTCATAATTATTTTTTTTCATTATTTTTTTTTTTTTTTGGATTTATTTTAATGTTTTTTCATAATTTATTTTTTGATTTTTATTGCTCTACTGGCCAAGTTCGAAAACCAGCAAGATCGGACCAGTAATGGCGGAGTTAAAGCGCTTGATTTAGTTAAAAATGCTATATTTTGCCTCTTTAAAATGATAGTCACTCGCTTCATTGATGTTATAAGAGCCATATAAGCAAGTAGAGCGTCCACAGGCCCTCTTGGGCCTCTTGTTTTTTTACAAAACATCTTGGGATTTCCTTGGAATATATATGGAATTAAGTGTGCAGTATATGCAATATATAGCGTAAATAAAATACGCACCCTGCGTTTCTTTTTCCTTTCAGTATACTTCAGCATGACGTCGGAAGGGTTTACGTTGATCTGACTTCTTCATGTAATGGAACATAAAGTTAAAACGTACTGGACAATATTAAAATATTTTTAACAGAACCTTTATTAAGAATACACACGTAGAAGGATTAAACCATTTGAAATTTCAGTACCTACCACATTTCGATCTTAAACTGAAATTAAATACAATGGAAGATTAAGTATGCCATTTCATACGTCGTACAACTATGTAAGCTGTTGACCGTATTTGAAAGCCGTAAGATCAATAGACATCAAAGCGTTCTACTGTAATGACATGATTGTAATTGAAAATATAATTGCGATGACGTGGCTAAGTCACAGTGTCTTGATTTTGATAAAAAAATAATAATAATAAAACATTGTTTTATCAAATCAAGAATAATTTAAAACAATTGTTACTGATGAAATCATTTGTCATTTTAAGTTATTAACTATGAAAATCTGTATTTTTCTCAGCAGTTTCCCTTTGTATCTCATAAAATGTGCTTTTTTTTTGGAAAATTTGAAAATAGGTTAGTGCTAGAAGATGGCTACGTCCTAAATGGACAAAGCCAACGTCTAACATTAAGCAAATTGATGTTTCTACTTCATCAGTTAAAAATCGACCTCTTATATAAAAACTGACAGTATTCCTATTATATATACTGTAAAAAGGTTCAGACATAAAATAATGATACTATTAATAATTTAGCAAAATATATAAGTAAAGCTTTATCTGTAAGAAATTCATTTTTAAATATTTAAAAAAAAATACTTTTGATATAAAATGTAACTTTTATAGAATCACGTGACTTATAAATGGAGATGTACGTATGTAAAAGGTAAACAGCATATATGTTCTGTTATATTAATAAGAAAGAGTATTGGTTTACTCAATAATCACATTTATTTTTGTTTAAAACTGTCGGTACTTTGATCCTAATTGTGATAACTCGCTGCGCAGTGGATCAGTTACGCGCAGATAATTCTACTACCGGTTCCCTTTATTTCCGGTTTACACAGAATATCAGGTTATTTCCTGGTCGTTCTGTTAACAATTTCATCAATCAGCGAGCCACTTAAATATGAAGGCCAACGAGCCATTTGGTTATATAAAGGCCAGCGAGCCAGTTTATTATATAAAGGCCAGCGAGCCACTTAGTTGCATGAAGGCCAGCTAGTCACTTAGTTACTTAAAGGCCAGCGAGCCTCTTAGTTATTTTAAAGGCCAGCGAGCCACTTAGTTATTTAAAGGCCAGCGAGCCACTTAGTTTTAACGGCCAGCGAGCCAATTCCATTATTTCATTATAGGCAATACAATGAGCTGCCGGGATTACCGCTGGATTCCGCCTCGCTTCAATACATGTAGGGCTGTGACCATATCTGCCAAACAAAATTTTGATTTTATAATTTGTTGACTAATTGGGTAAAGTTATGAAAAGATAATGTTGTTTGTTCAGTATTTTAATTCTAAGACTTGAATATTTGAAAATATTCCAGAATGCGAAGGCGTTACAATTTGATATCATAAAATAAATCGTAATACTACTTGCCAATATATATCCAGATGATAAAATACGAAGAAAATGGTGCCTCACCATGTTTTTAAACAAGAAGTGGGGGTAAATTAGGATATGACATCACACATACAATATCATGTGATTGCTATTTTTATTAAGTATCTAAAATAGGAAAGTCTTATTTTTTCATTAAAATGGACTTAGCCACCTTCTTGCACTATTCCCTTCAATTAATCACCTTTTTTTTTACTAATAGAAATGTGAGTTTAATAGATATTTGAATTGGTAAGGACAACTGCTATCTTGCTGTTACTTTTACGATGATCAGATATCATACCAAAACAAGGAAGATATGATCATTTGAAGGTCTTTTTGAAACGGATATGGAAGCCACCATTTTAAGAACTATGATATCATAGTTCTAAATTACCATATATGGAAGGGTTTTTTGCAGTAATTTGAGCAATTTAAATAATACATACATCAGTTATATATCATTAGAACTGGCATTTTTGGTGGTAAATAAAACTATTTTACTTTTGAAAATCGGTTGAGAAATAAATATTTTACACCCTAAATTATTTTCTGATGGGGCTTTTCCAACGTAAATTCCTTGCTGGTGGGACAGCAGAAAATTACGAAATTTCAAATAACTTCAGTTATCCTTCATATTTTGCTATAAAACTTCCATGGTGTCTTAATTTACTAATATCCAACAATTTAAAACCATTTTTGGATAACAATTCTAACAAAATATATTTTTCAAATTTTTCATTCACCAGAACTTTGCATTGAAAATGACCCATCAAAAACAGCTTTCGCGCATGCAATTTTTATTTCTCAACCGATTTTTAAAAGTAAGGTATTTTTCTTTACCACTAAAAATGTCTGTTTCACTGATATACAACTTATTTAGGTACGAGATGTATTTTGTCTGATAAGTTCGAAAAACCTTTGGCTGAAACAAGCGCCCCAAACAATAGGGTGCACCAACCCTCACTCTTGTCCTATTGTCATCCCAATAAACGGGACAGTGTGAATAAAGATATGCCTGCCAGGCTATTATCTCTAACAAACAAGGCAGTGTTGATCGGCAATATAAGTAAAACACATAAATGATCAGGTATATAGAATATAAAAAACAAAAGCCTAGAAAGCCACAAACTAAGTACTCAATGACTTGGCAGAAGCCAGGATCCGTATTCATAAAGCTTCTTAGCAATATCTTAACTTAGTCAAATTTTATCATTTGTATAAACTTCTTTTTCTATCGATTTTAGACGGCTTTTTAAATATTGCTAATAAGGTTATGGATAAATAAAATCTACAGTTTAATATTTATCTTAAAATAGATGGTGTGTAGTGTCCATGAGAGGTGAATAAAGAGATTTAATAAACATGTAAACATCTTAAGTTTTGACTTAAATAACATTTTCCACTTAAGTTGCTTTATTAATACGGGCCCAGAGGAACAAGAGAACAAACAGTTAAGGTTACGACAAGACAAGATTAACGACAAACATTAAACGCTACCGTCTTATAAGGATTTAGGTAGACGTCATCATAGGGTCCACATCGTACAATGATAGAAGTCAGGTTGTGAAAGTCCTTATCGCAGAAGAGTTCTTAAATTGCTTTATATACTGAAAGGAAAAAAGAAACGCATAATTGGTATTTCCGCTATATATTATATGTTTTATATGCTACTGTTAATCGAATGGTACAGGGCGACATTAGGCCTGTCGTTTCGGAAAGAAGGTTTAGACAGTACCAAAGTCTCCAATGGTTACCCCTTAAAAGATTCATTTTCGACAGAATGCGCATTTGGCTCAAGGTGAGCAAACTTAGGCTTTAAACGTTGCAGTCTCTAACATTAAACACAATACTGAAATGGCTTGACTTTTTCAAGCGAAACTTCAACATTTATGCATTTCGTGTAAAAAGTATACTTTGATTAAAAATGTCTACTACATGACAGAATTGTCCTTTCTGTAATTAGTTGTAGCCCGTTTTTGTACAAACACGTTGAGATATATCTGGAATATTATGAGGAATTAGGTGTATATAATAGTGTAGTATAGGCAATTGTTTGATTATGCGTTTCTTTATCCTTTCAGTATATTTTAAAAGTAGATCAGGGTTACGATAATAAAATGTTGCAAAGGTTTTTCGAAGTTTATGGTAACGGTAGCGCTGATGGAGTAGCTTTTTCGTTATATAAATCTTACGAATATTAAAGTCCTCAACACGACTACAAGCTCTAGAGAAAATAATAAGTTGAGAAACATAGACCCCATAAGAAGTAGCTCGGGGAACATAATTGTTATTTAAAGTTAAACAAATTAAGTCAATGCGACATACACCATGGCCTTCATTACCATATATAGTCAAAACCTTAAAACATCTTCTTCTCAAGAACCACTGAACATACAGATTTCGACAGTTTTTCTTTATTAACCAACCTCTAGACTATACAATTTGTACAAATGAAGTCCCCAGGGTAAAAAATGGCTGTGCCCCGGGGGCCCGAAGTTTGTATATCGAGAGTTTGCATGTTTTGTATAGACATATAGGGAAAAACTTAAAAAATCTTCTTCTGTGAAAATACGATGAACAGAGCTCTCATATATTACATGTAGCATCAGCGTATGTTCCTCTACCAAGTTTGTTTAAATGGTGACCCTGTGGTTAAATCTGGCCCCGCCCCGGGGTCACAGTTTTACGTAGAGTTATATAGGGAAAAACTTTAAAAAAAATCTTCTTCTCTGAAACTACAAGAGCCAGAGGTTTTATATGTTGCATTTACTTTAAGCTTATGGTCCTCTACCAAAGTTGATCAAATGGTGACCATGGGCTCAAATCCGGCCCGGCCCGGGGTCACAGTTTTACATAGCCTTATAACTACAAGAGCCAACGGTTTAATATTTTGCAAATACCATGAGCTTATAGTCCTCTACCACGTTTGTTCAAATGGTGACCTTAGGGTCAAATTTTGCCCCGCCCCAGGGATCATTTGTTTTACTTATTGCACTTTGCACACAATCCTAGGAATTTCATTGGATTAGAGCGGTCACTAAGACAATATATGGACTACAATTCCGATTCAAAGTTGAAATCATTTGCAGATAGTTAGTAACAACCATAATAAGTAAATTTATAATGTTTCTAAACTGTACCGGTCGTGACGTCAACATCATGACGTCAAATTGTGCGAACGTCTCAATGATGTTGACGTTCCATTAAAATGGGTTAATTATCGGTGTTTGCTTTAAAAAATGTGCTCGATGTAATAAATCAGTTGGGTTTGTTACTGACCCTCTACAGAAATAGTCAGATATATAAGGGGACTCGGCTATTGCCTCGCCCCCTATAAATCTTACTGACCCCACATATTTCTGTAGGGGGTCACTACCCCGGCGAAATTCTGTTCTTGTCTTTAAGAACTGTTCATGTTCTAGAATAGTTCTTGAACGGTTCTGGGATAACTATTCAAGAACTGTTCATGAAATGTTCTTCATCTGTTCTAGAACAGTTCTGATACAGTTCTTGAGTGTTAAATGAGACAAAATTTCTGGAACTATCATTCTTGAACCATTCAGGGATAATTGTTCAAGAACTAAAGCTCTAGAATAGTTCTGGAACTTGTGTTCTGGAACTTGTTCTTGAACCGTTCAAGAACGATAGTTCCAGAAATTTTGTCTCATTATACGTTCAAGAACAGTATCTAAACTGTTCTAGAACGTATGCAGAACATTTCATGAGCAGTTCTAAAACAATTATCCAGAACCGCTCTAGAGCAGTTCTGGAACAGTTCCAGAAAATTTCGCCGGGGTAACAAACCCAATAACTAATAATAGACTTATTCAGGTAAAACTTAAAAACCTTCTTCTCTGAAACCACAAGACACAGATCTCCCATACATGACATGCAGCATCAGCTTATGGTCCTCTACACAGTTTGTTCAAAAGGTGACCCTGGGGTCAAATCTGGCCCCGGCCCGGGTGTCACAGTTTTTCATAGACTTATATAGGGGAAAAGTTAAAAAAAATTATCTCTCTGAAACTACAAAAGTAAGAGGTTTAATATTTTGACTTAACCATAAGCGTATGGTCCCTACCAAGTTTGTTTAAACGATGATCTATTCTGGTCCCGACCCAGGAGTCAATTTTGCATAGAGTTGTAAATGAAAATCTTTAAAAATCTTTTTATCTGCAAATACAATAGCTAGAGGTTTAATATATGCATTTACCATTAGCTTATGGTTTTCTACACATTTTGTTCAATTAGCATCCCTGACATTAAACTTGGCGTCGCCTCAGGCGTTACATTTTTTACATAGACTTATATAGAGAAAATAAAAACAAATCTCCTCTGAGACCACAAGGTATAGAGCTCTCATATATTTCATGTAGCATACGATTATGGTCCTTAGCCAACGTTCTTCTTACCCGGGAGTAAATCTGGTCCCGCCTTGTGTGATTATAGATCTATATAACAGTTATATAGGAAAATCTTCCTTCTTCTTTGAAGCTACAAGAGCTAGAGGGCTAATATTTTGCATGTAACATTACTCATTATTTTAAGAGGGCTAATATTTTGCATGTAACATTACTCATTATTTTAAGAGGGCTAATAGTTTGCATGTAACATTACTCATTAGTTTAAGAGGGCTAATAGTTTGCATGTA
Source organism: Cyrtodaria siliqua (assembly GCA_037043455.1). Taxonomy (NCBI): domain Eukaryota; kingdom Metazoa; phylum Mollusca; class Bivalvia; order Adapedonta; family Hiatellidae; genus Cyrtodaria; species Cyrtodaria siliqua. Next base: position 25,354 of record JAWPHD010013773.1, on the reverse strand, counting down.
ACATTACTAATTATTTTAAGAGGGCTAATAGTTTGCATGTAACATAACTCATTATTTTAAGAGGGCTAATATTTTGCATGTAACATTACTCATTAGTTTAAGAGGGCTAATAGTTTGCATGTAACATTACTCATTATTTTAAAAGAGCTAATATTTTGCATGTAACATAACTCATTATTTTAAGAGGGCTAATATTTTGCATGTAACATTACTCATTAGTTTAAGAGGGCTAATAGTTTGCATGTAGCATTACTCATTATTTTAAAAGAGCTAATAGTTTGCATGTAACATTACTCATTATTTTAAGAGGGCTAATATTTTGCATGAAACATTACTCAATAGATTATGATATAACTGATCACTTTTAATAATTTTCATTATTTTATATAACACATTATTTTTTTTAAAGAAAAAAACAGGTAAAGTTCCTGGGGACAGAAACAACCATGTCCCAGGCATCTTAAGCTTGTACATGGAGATTTATAATAAAAAATCTTTAAACCTTATTAAGTCTAAACATATCACGCTTCTATTTACATAAACCCACATATCAGGTGAGCAATTTAGGCCCAATTGGGCCTCTTGTTGCCACGTTCATCTCCTTAGATTTGAACTTCGCTGGTCTCTGACAGCTGTTGTTAGTAGTTAATTCAACGTAGTAAAAGGCGGCACTACGACGTTTTAAACTCGAATAGGTTTATGAACGGCCACACAAATTCCAGTCCACAGTCCCGCTCTTTACTACTAGTCTATATATGGATTTTAACACATTTGCAGTTAATTCTTTATTGAGGTCTATACAGTCATACATTATAAAGTGTTCATCTACACGATGCATATCTGAGACAAATATGACGTCCATAACAAATGTATTTTATATCAAATGTATGTTTTATGCCAAATATGTGCTTTTTAACAAATGTATGTTTTTACAAACTTCGGAAGTCTAGTTGGTCATGATCACATTCATACATTTTTTTTATTAAATTTACTTTTTTTTTTATTAAATTTGTTAAACAGTTTATCGAAAGAGGTTATGACTCTATCATTGTGCAACGCACATCTTCTTTTAATGGTTGACCCATTTACAGTTCGCAACTTTGCTTTCCTCGTTGTTTGTGCAATGACAGGACAGATTGTGGACACTAAGATGACGTTTACCTAACTCCTAAAAGGGCGCTAACCTTTCATATCTGTCTTTAATCTTGTCTAGACATACCCTTAATGGTTTATTGTCTTGTTGGTTTAAACATATTTTATTTCGAATTAGTGCATAAATACATTTAACAGTATATTAAGTAAAGGATAGGAACTTTAGAATACTTATGAATTTCCTCTCCTTGGAAAACGTATTTACAAATCAAGTATGTATTAACAGCTACGGAACATACATAGATATGTACCAGTTGGTAGAATTATTATAATTATTCAGTGCTTCAGTTATTATTTGCTTAAACAACTTAAAAAAGAAAGAAAAAACACATGAAAAAAATTGAAGAAATATGATGATAGATGATGAAGGAAAACATCAACAAAAAGTAATTAGAACAAGACACATACTCACTAAAAAAAATAAAAAAATATGGAAAGTGAAAAGGACTGCATATAGTTTTTGTTGGATAACAGTATAATAGCGAGTGACACTATCGTCATGTTGCTCTGGCTTCTGCCAAGTCATTGGGTACTTTCTTTGTGGCTTTCTATGCTTTTTTGCTCTCTTTATATTCATTTATACATGATCATCTTTGTGTTATACTTATATTATATATATTAATAATGTCTAGTATGTTAGAGGATATAGCCTGGCAGGGATGTCTTTATTATCACTGCCCCGTTTAACTGAGATGAAACAAATAGGGTAAGATTGAGCGTTGGTGCACCCTAGAACCTGGATTAAACTCCACCGACACGTGTACAAATCATACAATGTATGTGTGTTGTTTTGTAACATAGACGCACTCTATAAAGTATGCATCAAACAACATATATGACCCAATGCTTTGTTGATGTTTTGCATATAATAGTATGTAATCTGCATATCAAACAAATTATGTGTTTTGTTTATAACATACTTGTATAACGTATACATCAAACAACACATCTGTTTCGTTATTTTACATATACTATAACAGGGGCGTAAGTAGCCCTCTATTCATGTGGATTCATAATTGTGCTAGGGGGGTCCGGGGGCATGCCCTCACGGAAAATTTTGAAAACATTGGTGCAATCTGGTGCATTCTGGGCGTTCTGAGGTGCTTTTGTCAGAATCATGTGGATTCAGCCGCGTACTCGCGTATAGGCAGCTACGCGCCTGTATAATGTATTCTATAGTGCACATATCAAACTACGTTTTGTTTATTAAATATAGTATGTTTACTATAACGTAAACATCAAACAACGTGTATGTTTTGTTTTTACAAGAATTATGTATTCTGTAGTATACACATCAATTCAATTCAATTTTTATTAAGGCATAAACATTTTACAATGTCCATCGCAATCAGCACAGAGGCGGTAATACATACCACAGTGTAGAAACGAACTGTATCACCTCCCGGATGTTGCGATGTGATTTCAATGGCGAGCACAGTAAAGTGAATACACGTGGTTGAAAAAGTATCTGTTACTTGGATTATATCTTGAAGACAGTAAGTAAAATTGTTTTACCTATTATCCTAATGGATTTCGTTAACGTTCTCATCTGCTTATTAAACCGGGCGGTCCCGTGTATCGGTCTATCCTCCGAGCACGTTAAAGAACCATAGGAATCTATTCGATAATAAGAGTAGGGCAGGTTCCCGGATTCCTATGTATCCTTCCCCTCTCTCTGGGGCGGCTCTAAATAACCTATACTGTGTTGATGAGCCGTTAAACAACATTCAATTCAATTCATCTGCTTATTAATGTCAAATCGGCACATGTGACGTTATATCACTGAAAATCGTCCGACTTTTCTGATGAAATCGACACCCCGACATATGTGTAAAGCCATTTTCATCAAGTGTATGCAAGTTTAAGACCATTGATAATATAGAACCTGTTAGCTAGCATATTGATGTAAACTTCGGATGTATGAAATGCTTTCATATTGTTATTTTACCGTGTGACGATTCCAAAATCTGAGGGATGTCTTGTGTAATGACTGTATGACTTATTGCATTGATTGTGTATGTCAATTGCGATTACCGATATTCAATATATATGACTTATTGCGATTTTTTTACTGTGATTTTGAGAAAAGTGTATGACTTATTTAGTGAATGTTTTCGTCTTTTTCAGGTAAAATGGAAGAATATAGATGTATTTACTGTGACCATTCGACGAAAGACTTTAGTGAATCTATTAACCATTGTACAGAAAACCACGAGGACTGCAATGTAAAAGTTAAAATTTCAAAATATGATTCAAATACAAAACAAATAGCATCATACTCGAAAGATTTCAAAAGTGTGCCGAAGGAATTGAAATATTCAAAAATGACTACAGTGCCAAACAGTGATTCAAATAGCCCGGACAAGAACTGTTCAATAGTATACTATATATAAGAAAATCAAATTTAAGGGCCATAACTATGAAAAATCATCGAGCCGGAACATGCTGATAATATACGCATCTCCTCTTGGTAGTGAAGCTTCCCATGAAATTTCGTTGAATTCCAGCCAGTGGTTGCTGAGAAATAGCGCGGACAAGAATGTGTCAAGGACAGACAGATGGACAAGTCGATTCCAGTATACCCCACTTACAACTCCGCTGTATATATATAATATATAATTTCGAAGCCTGAATACGGACTTTATAATAATAACCGAATCACTAATTGAAAAAGTTCAAATGAATAAACTTACCATGGTATATTGCGGAGAAACGTGATAATATGTAGCATGCATATGGATATTGATAGGTCAGAGTCAATGTCACTGTTACTAAAATATATTGAACTATATGTCCGACTTTAATTCATTAGATTTTACGTTGCTTGAAAAAAAACTTAAGATTAAAAATAAAACTTTTAAATTGTGTGTGTTTAAACATGCCAATCCTCCCAATGCAAAAACGCTTGGGACAGATTATTACGGGAAACATAAACATGATAAATTATGTAAATACAATGTTCAATGAAAATACATGTATAGTCAACACAGCAATCGGTGATATTTTTAGAACAACGCAACAGGCACCATCGCAGATGTGTCAGCCATTCAGGAATTCGGAAAATACTGCATTAATTGTATTGACTTACACCCGGTTAAAGATGATTGCTATAGTTTGTGTCCTATCATTGAAATATCTGATTTATTTTCGTAAGACTTCGATCTAAGAAACCAAGTTATGGAATTAAAACTAGGAAATGATACATGCTAAAAGTTTTTAAAAATAAAAAGAGATCACAATTGATCTTCAAGGAATTAAAACACGGCTTTTGATGACAAGTTTAGGCAAAAATGTCGAAATCACTAAGGAAAGGGTGTTTCAACCCCAACAAAATAACTAAACCTCCTGTTATTTCTTTTCAACATTCCAATCATATGGTTGAGTCTATCCTTTAAAATGTTATACCGAAACAAATGTGAATTTCCAAAAAAACGTTTTTAACCAAAAGACACGCAATGGAAACTACAGAAATCGTCTTTAAGATTGATTGATTGATTGACAAATATTTAGGTATGAGTTAACAGTTTAAAGGATAAACACGTATATATTATTGAAAGTAATTATAGCATGCATGTTGTTCACACTTCACTGGTATAGATCGAAACACAAATAAATATTATCTAAAGCACATGATCCAGCTATGACCTATATATATAACTCTATGGTGTGATTGCACGAGCCTCACGAATACCAATACCATAATACATATTTGCATTGTAAACATAAGGCATTGTGTAAACAGTGTTGGGTTGTTGGTCACTACATTATTAGAACAGTTATACAATACAATAAAATAATAAAACATTCACATAAACAGCACCTGCACATGCTTTTTAAACGTATATACACTCAAGTGATATGACAACGCAACACGGGAATTTCCGCTATATATTGTATGTACAATATGCTGCTTTTAATCGAATGGTACATGGCTACGTAAGACCTTTCCTTTTGGAAAAAATACTAAAACAACAAATAATACAGCGAATAGTATTCCTGCAATGTTTCATTATTCACAGAGGACGCGTTTGGCTCGCTCATGTGAGCAAACTTAGGATGCAAAATTTTGCAAACTATTTACGTTAAATACAGTACTGAACTAGCTCAATTTTTCGAAGAGCAACTTCAACATTGATGAAGTTCTTGTTACAAAGTGTAGTGTGATTAAAACGTCTACAACATCACAGTTGTGTCCTTTCTCTAGTTAACTGCAACTTTTTTTAAAAAAAACATCTTGGGATTTCTTTGGAATATTATGTGCAATTAAGTGTGCAGTATATACAATATATAGCGGAAATTCCCGTGTTGCGTTTTCATATCACTTGAGTGTATTTATTCTGTTGCAATTAAGCTCTCACGTTTGATATTCGCAAGACAAATATATTTGGCTAGCCTATTCAATAATTTTGAATTATCCGTAGATAACAACGATTTAAACTTTTGTAAACTAGGCCAGCTACAGTAGTATTTAGGTAAACATTCTATTCTTATTTCTCTATAACACGGACAAGCTAAAGTAATGTGTTATTCATCTTCAACAACATTTATATTGCAAAAGGTACACTTTCTTTGATCCCTCTCTATATTTCTAAATCTGCCGTCTTCAATAGCCAATTTATGAGCTGAACATCTTAATCTAGTTAATGCTATCCTGTGCTTATTATTTTGGACACAATTAATATATTTTTCACATCCAAAGTTTGTTTTAATATATTTATAGGCAGACAGTTTGGGGGAAGAAGTAATAGGTTGCAAACCATTCCTGCAAATGTTGATCATAGAGCCTATCTGTGATACAAGTTAGTTGTAGCTTTGTAATAGTTTCGCTATTCAATAAAAAAGTAAATCCAAGATTATTAAGAAGACGTTCGACATGAGCCGCCCATGATTCATTATCATTATTTTGTATTTGATTCTGTAATACCTTATACATTAGTGAATTTGGCGATTTCATAATTTTAAACCAAAATTTCAAGATTCGTTCTTTGCGTAATATTGCCAAAGTTACTTTACATAAACAGTTGCAAACAGTGCCCTCATGGCTTGTTCGGAAAGAGCTTTTTGTGTCTAAAAGAAATTTCCCCTCCAATGGGATCTGCAGTGGCTCTTTTCTGTGTCCGTAAACCCCCCCCCCCCCCCCCCCCCCCCCCCCACACACACACACACACTCCCTGAACCACACGGGGCCCATTAAACATAAGCGTTACTCCTAGGTAGGTATATTTTGAAACGTTACGTAGTTTCATATTGTTATAATATATATCTACGTTTTGTGTCCTTCTACCTTGTTTACATACCATAACTACAGTTAAATCGATATTAACACTTATTTTCCACATTTCGCAATAATCATGAAGTTTATTTAATAGGATTTGTAGTCCATTTGCTGAATATGAAAATAAAACAGTGTCGACAGCGAACAACTAGATAAATTTGTAATTCGTTCAAAGTTAAAAGTTCTGCATTATCATCATGTATATGACTAGCCATATCGTTGATAAATATAATAAATAAAAAACATCAAACAACATATATGTTTTGTTTATTAAATATAGTATGTTTTCTATAGTGTAAACATCAAACAACTATATTTGTTTATTACATATAGTATGTTTTATATAGTGTACATATCAAACATGTATGTTTTGTTTATTACATATATTATGTTTTCTGTAGTATAAACATCAAATAACATATATGTTTTTTTATTACATATAGTATGTTTTCTATAGTGTACCTATCAAACAACATATGTGTTTTGTTTATTACAAGAATTATGTATTCTGTAGTGTACACGTCAAACAACGTATGTGTTTTGTTTATTAAATATAGTATGTTTTCTATAGTTTAATCATCAAACAATATGTATGTTTTGTTTATTACATTTAGTATGTTTTCCATAGTATACGCACCAAACAACATGTATGTTTTGTTTATTACAAGAGTTACGTATTATATGGTGTACACATTAAGCAACATATGTTTTGTTTCTTGCAAGAATTATGCATTCTATGAGGTACACATCAAACAACATAAATGTTTTGTTTATTACAAGAGTTACGTATTCTATAGTGTACACATCAAACAACATTTATATTAATATGCTGACAGACACCTCTATCTTCTTATTACGCACATCGGTCATTTTAATGCAAAAATCGAGTATACCTGATCATTTATGTGTTTTACTTATATTGCCGATCAACACTGCCTTGTTTGTTAGAGATAATAGCCTGGCAGGCATATCTTTATTCACACTGTCCCGTTTATTGGGATGACAATAGGACAAGAGTGAGGGTTGGTGCACCCTATTGTTTGGGGCGCTTGTTTCAGCCAAAGGTTTTTCGAACTTATCAGACAAAATACATCTCGTACCTTAATAAGTTGTATATCAGTGAAACAGACATTTTTAGTGGTAAAGAAAAATACCTCACTTTTCAAAATTATTTAAGTGGGACTAGTGTATGGTAAGCTAATGTACAGTAAGGTGTTGAGTGTATTTAAGTGGGACTATTGTATGGTAAGGTGTTGAGAGTATTGTAAGTGGGGGTTATTGTATGGTAAGATGTTGAGAGTATTGTAAGTGGGGCTATTGTATGGTAAGATGTTGAGTGTATTGTAAGTGGGGCTATTGTATGGTAAGGTGTTGAGAGTATAGTAAGTGGGACTATTGTACAGTAAGGTGTTGAGTGTATTTAAGTGGGACTATCGTACGGTAAGGTGTTGAGTGTATTATAAGTGGGACTATTGTACGGTAAGGTGTTGAGTGTATTGTGTTGAGTGTATTTAAGTGGGACTATTGTATGGTAAGGTGTTGAGAGTATTGTAAGTGGGGCTATTGTACGGTAAGGTGTTGAGTGTATTGTAAGTGGGACTAATGTACAGTAAGGTGTTGAGTGTATTTAAGTGGGACTATTGTACGGTAAGGTGTTGAGTGTATTGTAAATGGGACTATTGTACGGTAAGATGTTGAGTGCATTGTAAGAGGGGCTAATGTACAGTAAGGTGTTGAGTGTATTTAAGTGGGACTATTGTATGGTAAGGTGTTGAGAGTATTATAAGTGGGGCTATTGTATGGTAAGATGTTGAGAGTATTATAAGTGGAGCTATTGTATGGTAAGATGTTGAGTGTATTGTAAGTGGGGCTATTGTATGGTAAGGTGTTGAGAGTATTGTAAGTGGGACTATTGTACAGTAAGGTGTTGAGTGTATTGTAAGTGGGGCTATTGTATGGTAAGGTGTTGATAGTATTGTAAGTGGTACTATTGTACAGTAAGGTGTTGAGTGTATTGTAAGTGGGGCTATTGTACGGTAAGGTGTTGAGTGTATTGTAAGTGGGACTATTGTACAGTAAGGTGTTGAGTGTATTGTAAGTGGGGCTATTGTACGGTAAGGTGTTGAGTGTATTGTAAGTGGGGCTATTGTACGGTTAGGTGTTGAGTGTATTGTAAGTGGGGCTATTGTACGGTAAGTTGTTGAGTGTATTGTAATTGGGACTATTGTACGGTAAGTTGTTGAGTGTATTGTAAGTGGGACTATTGTACGGTAAGATATTGAGTGTATTATAAGTGGGGCTATTGTATGGTAAGGTGTTAAATGTATTATAAGTGGGGCTATTGTATGGTAAGTTGTTGAGTGTATTGTAAGTGGGACTATTGTACGGTAAGATATTGAGTGTATTATAAGTGGGACTATTGTACGGTAAGGTGTTGAGTTGATTGTAAGTGGTGCTTTTGTATGGTAAGTGGGGCTTTTGTATGGTAAGTTGTTGAGTGTATTGTAAGTGGGGCTATTGTATGGTAAGGTGTTGAGTGTATTGTAAGTGGGGCTATTGTATGGTAAGGTGTTGAGTGTATTATAAGTGGGGCTATTGTATGGTAAGTTGTTGAGTGTATTGTAAGTGGGACTATTGTACGGTAAGGTGTTGAGTGTATTGTAAGTGGGGCTATTGTATGGTAAGGTTTACATGGTAGTATTGTATTGCACGGTATTAATGGTACCGTATTCAGTGTATGGTGTTAATTGTATGGAAATGTGTTAAGTTTTTTTGTGAAAGTATTTTGTTATTATACACTTCGAATGTATTGTAATAATATGGGTTTTTTTTACGCGCGTATGTGTTTGTATACAGAGACAGTTTACACTTAAGCAACACAAACATGGTATTTAGTTATTGTATGAATTGTTGATATTTATTGCTAAAAATCCAAAACTAAAAATAAAATAAAAAATAATCAGAAATTGTCGGAATTTACTAGCAGTGACATCACGATCATCATTACCGTCATCATCGTCATGGATGGCCGCGCACTGCATGCTGAAAAGACATGTACAAATATCATTATAGATGGGTGCACTTTTACATGCCGGAAATGAAATATAACATATAACTATACTACTTATAATATAACGATAATAGATAGCCGTCTTTACATGCCGTAAGATTATTGCCGCTGAGCAGATCCTACATGTTGAAAAAGAACTAGACCACTTCACCATGAAGGCCGCACAATATGTGCAAACTGACTATACAATGGCATCATAGAAGGCTATACATTACATGCTGAAATGAAATATACACTACAGCATCATAGAAGACGACACATTACATGCTGAAATGTTTTTTTATATGGTGTTTTACGTCATTTTTCAACACAAGTAAGTTATATATGACGGTCGATTTTTTGTGGTGGAGGCAGACCACACTATTTTTCCTGGGTAGAAACCAGTACTGAACGCCTCCGTAAGAATCGACACTTCCTCACTTACAAAGTCGAGCTCCAGAGGGATTCGAACCCGCAGTGGTGAGAGACGAAGGTTTACAACGCAACGTCGTTAACCATTCGGCCACGGAGACGCTTGCATGCTGAAATGAATATACAGTGCCGTGGCCGCGAATGCATGCTGAAATAAAATATACAAGGTCACCATTGGTGGCCGCCATAACATGCTGAAATGAAATATACAGTACCATAGCAGGGCGGATCCAGGATTCAGGCTTAGGGGGGGCGTAAGATTTTGGTCAATTTTCGGGTCCGTTTCTAGCCTCATAAAACGGTTGCGGTAGTGCATTGATAGGGTATAAAAGTCCGTATTCAAAGAAAAGGAGTTAACAATTGTGTAAATTAAACCACTCATTAGCGCATTATGCGTCGAGCGAGCGAAAGCGAGCGAAAAAAAAAATGTTTTACTGAGGGCGTGCATCGAAATTGTTTGATATTTTATCTACAGTAACATGGACATACATGTATGAATAAAAAAAGTACGTTTTCAAATAAATGGATTTAACAATGTGTTAATTAGAACCACTCATTAGCCATTATGCGTCGAGCGAGCCGAAAACAAAAAGTATACTATGGGCGTGCATCGAAATTGTTTGATATTTTATCTACAGTAATATGGACATACATGTATGAAAAAAAAGTCCGTTTTCAAATAAAAGGATTTAACAATGTGTTAATTAAACCACTCATTAGGTCATTATGCGTAGAGCGAGCGAAGCGAGCGAGAATTTTTTTTATGCTGAGGGCGTGCATCGAAATTGCTTTCATATTTTATCTACAGTAACATGGACATATATGTATAGAATAAAAAAAATCCGTTTTCAAATAAAAGGATTTAACAATGTGTTAATGAAACCACTCATTAGCATATGCGTCGAGCGAGCGGAAAAAAATTATACTGAGGGCGTGCATCGAAATTGTTTTGAGTATTTTATCTACAGTAACATGGACATACATGTATGAATAAAAAAGTCCGTTTTCAAATAAAAGGATTTAACAATGTGGTAATTAAACCACAGCATTAGTCATTATAGCGTAGAGGCGAGCGAAGCGAGCGAGAACTTTTTTTATACTGAGGGCGTGCATCGAAATTGTTTGATATTTTATCTTCACGTAACATGGACATACATGTATGATCGGAATTTTCTAGCGGGGGGCGTTTTTCAAATAAGAAAGGATTTAACAATGTGTTAATTAAACCACTCATTAGTCATTATGCGTAGAGCGAGCGAAGCGAGCGAGAACTTTTTTTATACTGAGGGCGTGCATCGAAATTGTTTGATATTTTATCTACGAGTAACATGGACATACATGTATGATCCGGAATTTTAGGGGGGCGCCCCCCCCCCCCCCCCCCCCCTGGATCCGCTAGTGCATAGGATGTTTAAAACGAACTGTGTCAGGGAGGATCTTTAAAGACTTACATGAGTGCCTGTTTTATATTGAATTTATTAAACGAATGCCTGTTTTATATTGAATTTATTAAACGAGTTAGATACAATTTATTATGCGAGGCTGTGTCGAGCATGATATCGTGTGTATTAAACGAGTTTAATAAATTCAACATCATTAGGCACCACATGTGAGATTCTATTTATCACATAACTCCAAAAATGCCACATGACCGCACATTTATCAATGCAGCTGCATTTATATGATGACGTCAAATATTTCGCCTGATGACGTCGTCTGCTGCTTCCTTCTTCTCCAACCGACACCGAACAACGGAACTGCCTCGTCGATTTCCGTAATCTGGTATTTTAACAGGACGGAAATCGAAGATGCAATTCCGATTGCACACTGAGTTGAGCGGAAAAGACCGAGCGACGATACGGCTTTAAATAAGCATAATCTATTGTATTAAACAAGTGTATTATGGACTATTATGATATTTATGCCAGGCATTATTTAGTGATGTACCGAATAATCGATTGTAAACCGATCAACAGTTAGTTATGCATCCGATTATGATGATCGATTATGAAAAGTTTATAATCTATCATCGGTTAAATCATAGGAATCGGACGTATTGTAAACATAGTACAGTATGTAGGTCCCAGCATGTATATAATTTTATAATAACGCGAAAATTTCAATTCCGTTTCCGACAGTTTTACCACCGAACGCACGTCAGAAATCGATACTACGGATGTTTTTATAACAATCTAGAACATTATTGCCTCTTTCCATGTAATAAAAGTATGTTTTTCAGCTACTTTCGTTTTTGGAGTGAAGATTTTGTTTGTGCCGACTTCCATGCCGTGACGTAATCCGAATGCAGACTCGCACAGAATTCAAAATTAATAATAATAATAATAACTGTCGCAATAAAGACAACGAGTTGGTAAGTAATTCATTATAATTTAATGTCAAACATGGCAATGTTTTAATATTATTATTCAGCCGCTATATATTATTTAGCTAATTAAAAAAAAAAATAGGGGAGACAACTCTATCACAAAAAAGCTCATATCCGGTTTCGAAGTGGGAAATTCAAATTTCATAAACAAGAACAAAAAATGTCTAAACACGTTGACCTTGCTGTTGCTGCATGGTAATACTATAATCATGTTTAATATAGTATTTAATTAGATCTGCCCTGTTTTGATGGAATCACATTTAAAAACTGGGAAAGATCATAGGAATCGGACGTATTGTAAACACAGTGCAGTATCCCTATATCTTTGGTCTAGTCTTCTCCACTGTAGGGACTGGAGCATCTCAGTGACACTACTGGTCCGTCTGTAGTCATGTTTTGCCCAGCGTGCTGCCCGGCGCTGTACGGCCTCGATCTGGTTTATGGCAGTCTCAGTATGAGGTGACCAGATACTTGAGCAGTACTCCAGTTGAGGGCGGACAAGAGTTTTATAGGCCATGGACTTTAGATCTTCAGAATGTACCTTGATGTTTCTCCTTAAAAACCCTAATGTTTGATTTGCATTTTTGGTGATGTTGTTGATGTGTGTGTTCCATTGTAAGTCCTCTGCAATAGTGAGGCCTAAGTATTTTGCAGAGGAGGTAGACTCAAGTTTAGTGTTATGTAAGTAATAGGTTGTGTCGATGTGTTTCTTTAAGAAACACGACAGGAAAGAATGTATAATTAATGAGAAATTATTCAAATTCAAGGCCTCAAACTCATGCACATATTTCATACTGACAAACCGATTATAACCGATGATTGATCGGTTACATCCAACCGATTGTAAGGGATGATCGATTGTATATTTTCAACCGATTGCCCATCACTAACTGAGGAAGTAACCCCCCCCCCCCCAACCCCCCACTCCCCACCGAATACTGAATACTCCTTATTAATCCCCCCCCCCCACCCCCCACCCCAACTCCCCACCGAATACTTAATACTCCTTATTTTAGAGACCGAGTACTGAATACTATTTAGCTCCGGACAAAAATTCTAAGTATAAATTACAAAGGGCAATAACTCTAATTTGAATGATGACCTAAAACACCTAAGAGCCGTAATCTGCCAGATGAATGAAGGCCCGATTATCAAAATTAGACCTTTATTTACATTTTATGATTTTTTTGTACATATTTAGTTTTAAAAATACATTTTATGAGTACTAAATAATATATAGTGTGTTGTGCGAGTACTGCGTACCAGGCTCGTACGTACTGAATACCGCCTAAAACGCCCTGAATACTGCATACCAAAGGGGGTTGGTGGGCGTGGAGGTGGGGGGTGGGGGGGGGAGGTTCAGCCTCCTAGCTTTATTACACATCCACATCGAAAGTTATGACTTATGTGATAAAATAGTATTAAAACTGAGAAAATTCTTTAACATTTCTGGAAGACATACCGTGCGCTCCAAGGCTAGGTGCATTCATGAAGCATGCTCCAGATCCTGCAACGCAGTTGGACGAGGTTGTTTCTGCCGAAGAGACTGTTGTTGAGGCTGTCGAAAGAGTTGCTTGTGAAGAACTTGTAGACATTGTCGTTGAACTAGTTGGAGTTTGTAACGAAGTTGTCAATGGCGTCACAGATCCTGACAAAAATGATGGGTCGGAGCTAGACGAAGATTGAGACGAACTTATCGATGACGTCACAGATGTCGTAGATGATTGAATGGATTCAGCCGAAGTTTGTTGCACACTTGTCGATGTCGTCATATACTCTGACGAAGTCACGGGGTCGGTCAAATACTCTGATGAACTAACTGGAGGCGTCACTGATCCTGACGTGGATGATGGCTCGGCGCTGGTTGAAGATTGTAACGAACTTATCGATGTCGTCACATACTCTGACGAAGCTACTATCATGGTGTATGGTGCACACTCTTGCATGAGCTGTTTGATTTTGTCATCTTCGGCTGTATCAAAAAGAGGTGCGTCATCGCCGAATCTTTTATCAAGAGCGTCATTTAAGGTTTCTATCAAACTCCAGAAGAAAATCAACTCCGGTGGATCGATATTATTGCTTTTCAGATTGAAATAGGATGTTACATTTTCTTTAACTTCGGCGTTTGTTGAAAAGTTTCTGGGATCAATTTCATAATATGCAGTTTTAATCAGGCTGTCCAGCATATCACTTGTGGATATAACGCCGGGAGGGAAATCATAAAGGACATCGTCGATATTTTGCACTTTTTTTGTTGTATAAAAAGATAAATTCCTATATCGCGTGTTTGTGATAAAATCGTCTAGGAAATCTTTAAAGGATTCGTAGAAGCAGGCTATGTATTCGGACACCAGGTCCATATCGAAACTAGACATTCCCGGGACCATGTCGGTACCAAGTTGGTAGAAATAGGCGGGTGCTAGTGTCGTTGCGGAGTTTCCAAATCCTGGAAACAGAGGTAACGTATGAAGTAATTTTAAATGCATTTGAAAGCATGTTCTAGTGTATTAAGCAAACGTTATATTTTACGACCCTTTGTGGATCCTAGGAAAGAAGGGGACCACTACCTATCCAGACATGAGGTAACTCAAACCCCCACCTCCACCCACCCCACCCCACGTCTCTCCATCCACCCACCCATGAATTCATGTTTATTTTGTAATTTTTGTTCATTAAATATCTTCATCATGATCCCTGTATTCTTGAATGGTGGCAGGAAACAATGATCGTGGCTCCAGACAAATACATTTATCAGCAACACTACAGTTCTGCAGGTGAGAAGGTTCTAGACCCATTTCACATATTGTTTTATCTGGATGTAAATGGATGGTGGACATGGAATCGTCATTCATGTCGGCACCATATAACGTATAACGATTGTGTGTTGGTGTTGGTGCGCCCTAGAACCCAGTTCAACTACATTTTAAAAGTAGATATAAAGGTCCAACAGGAAACGTAACAAACACGATTACAAGGATAACTAAACGGCAAGACGTGACATCACAAACAAACAAAGGTTGACAATAGGACTACCGCCATGGAACGGTCAGTGACAAAAAAAGCCGCTGGGGGTTTAAACCAGGTTCTAGGGTGCACCAAAACTCACTCTTATGCTTTTGTCATCCCAGTAAGACGAGACTGTGTAAATAAAGATATCCCCACCAGGCTATATCCTTTAACAAACTAGGCAGCATTAATAGGCAATACAAGTATAACACAAAGATGATCATGTATATATGAATATACAAATCAAAAGCCTAGAACGCCACAAAGCAAGTTCTCAGTGGCTTGGCAGAAGCCAGAGCAACGAAAGAATAAACATTAAAGGGCACGACAAGACAAGATTGGAGACAAACATCACACATCACGTACACCTGCCAACCCACATGGTCGTTGACGCATGCTGTCATCATAACAAAAATGTTACAATTATAAAGAAATATGCAAGCAACCCTCCATCATTAAATTTGATTTATCGGATTCCAGTATAAATTATTCTATGGTAGTTAAGGACTATTGGTCTGCCAGCTTTAAAAAAAAGGATTCAATGGGATATGGTCAAGTGAAATTTTCAAACGAAATGCGTATTTAAGGCAAGAACAATGTCAACAATATAGTTTATATCCGAAAGGTTTGACGCAGTTTTACTCGAAGTTGAAATAAATTGATCCATTTAATAGTTCATTTATCCAGCGAGAGCAGATCAGACATCAAATTATAAATAAGTGTGGATATCTTTTTAAAGATCGCCCATCAATAGAGCACGGTAAAACTTCACATTTTTCGTAATAAAGGCCTTCCATATATATTCTATAATATTCACTGTTGCTCGTCACCATTAAAATGGAAATAAATATATGGAATTTGCATACTTTGTAAAAAAAAGAATGCAATAAAATATCTTAAAACAAATCAATTGAGGTATGAACTCTACTCTAACGGCAAACTGTAGAAAGTGTTGCTGTTGATTGTTTGTATTGACAGTGCAAACAAATAAGTCAACTTATTGCATACGCACTATCTCCGTTCACTTTCAAAGTAACAGGAAACGTCAATATTCGCTCATATTGACGTGTAGTAAAGTCATATTGGATGTGTAATGTATACTCGTTCGTGAGTGGTGCAGTTTTCTGTCCATGTCAAAAAATTATGTCACGTGGTGTAAACAATGTTGATTTTATTGTGAAAATGCCCACGATGTAACGACAATATGTTTATTTCAAATAAATGATTTTTGGGAAAATTAAATGTTACAACCTATTTTATTGTTCTAATTAAAATGCGTATGCAGTAAAGAGGTTATTAGATTTATATTCGGATATATGCACTCGTTCTTTCGCGCATAAATATTGCGCTCCTAAAGTCGCGCAATATTAATACACGAAAGAAATCGTGCATATATCCCAATACAAATCTACCCCTGCGAAATGGACCTCGGTCAACCATGCTTTAACCATGGTCAACCATTGTTAACCATGGTCTGTATACCTTGGTTTAACCATGGTTGACCATGGTTTGCCATTTTGTTAAATGGAACTACCATGGTCAACCATGGTGTTAATGTAACCATGGTCGACCAAGGTGACAAACCATGGTCGACCAAGGTGACAAACTATGGTCGACCAAGGTGACAAACCATGGTCGACCAAGGTCAAACCATGGTTGACCAAGATCAAACCCTGGTCGACCAAGGTCAAACCATGGTTAAGAAAGGTCACCATGCTTATAAACCATGGTCGACCAGGGATATAAAACATGTTCGACCAGGATATAATAACTAAGCAAAAAAACAAGATTTTCTGATCTAATACAACACATCTAATACAACACGATAACTAGCACTAATATTGCACCATCTACTTCTTGCAGTTGTAACTTTTGCACAGAAGCAATTTTAGTGGTCATTTCCGTTTTTTAAGTGAACGCCCCAGTGAAAATGTACACTCAAATTTCAGCGAAATAACAGTGAAATTTACTGAATAAATTGGGCAAATTAACAGTGAAATAACAGTGAAATCTCGGGGAAATGTCACTGGAATTTTACTGAAATTGTAGTGAAATTTCACTGAAAGAATTGGGCAAAATAAAAGTGAGTTTCAGTGAAATCTTGTTGAAATTACAGCAGTATTGGTCAATTTTAATATCAATGAAATCTCAGTGAAATTTCACCAAGAATACAACAGTTCAAGAACAGTTCACAAATATATAACATTCAGTATACATCACTTAGAAGACCTGATCATACTTGGTGAAATGATGCAAATGATACTGAAATCAAATAATATCTGCAGTGCTGAACACCATTGTTCTATCAACAACAACAAAACAAGATCAAATCCGCGAAAACATATGACAATAGGCGTTTGGTTTTAAAATACTGTTCCCACTGTCTACATTTAGAAATGTCCTCTTTCAAATACAACTATTAGCGAGCACAGCTAGCGAGAAGTGCCGAAGGCACTTCGAGCGCAAGCGAACTTTACGGTAACGGGAGAAAAAAAAAGAAAAAAAAAAGAAAAGAAAAAAAAAGAAGATAATTGCTAATCTATGTGTCTCGATTTTGATGGTAAATCGTCGTTGTCACGCTTTAAGCATTTCTAACGCAGACACCGGCTCCCACTAGAGGAGTTTTAGTTTCGAAATTCTGATTTGTTTTCTTTAAAACAGTTTTCTGTGCAACGTTTCCGTTATGACTGGTTAGAGTAGAGTTTCATAAATAATTTGAAAGTCTCTCCGACTCCTTCACAAAGTCCTATAGAATATGTGCAGCAGAATATTTAAAGAGTTCAAATGCGAAACTAAGGCTTTTTAGAAAATATGTGGTTTCCGTGGGAAATTTCAAAATGACAACAAATGCAGGAATATGCTGAACATGTCAACAATTGGAGGGCGCACAATGATTAAACAACACTAGCAGCATATGTGAGTTATTCATTTAGTATGGTTTTTTATTTCTAAACACTCGGTATGAAGGTTAAATTGTCTTGGCCGGAAACTTTCCACATTATGCAAATTAGCGCGTGTTAAAATCAGTGACGTAACAGTAGTAAATATTGACATTATTTGCAGACGACTAGTGACATCTCATGTAATTTCTGGAAGACTCGGATTGCTTTTACTTTGTACTAACACTTTTGTGAGTTGATGTTGAGCTAGTTTAAATGATTAATTGTGGACAAATCGATTATAATTTCTTTCACTTCGTACGAACACTTTTGTGAGTTTATGTTGAGCAAGTTTTAACTGCACCTTGAACTTTCCATCACTCATGTAAATATTCAGCGTTGTGCGAAGATGTTCCAGAGGAACCCAGCGCAGTACTGGAAGAATAAGAAGTTTAAATGATTAATTATTTATGGACAAACCACCCTCGCCGCGAACGGAAAGCATTTCTTCAGTCTACCCCCTAGAATAATCTAAAAAATATCCCCCCCCCCCCCCACCCCACACCCACCACCACCCTGAAGAAAAAGAGGAAAGTTTCCTCAGACAGACCTCCCTCTCCTGGAAAGTCTTAGACTACAAGCCACGCCACCAATCCCCAGCCAGCATGGCCATATCGGATAGATTTTGGTAATTGGTCGGAATGTCGGCAGACTGCCGCTCTGTTACCGATATCAGTAACAGAGCGGCAAGGCCCGATGTCTATCCGTTATCTGTATATAGGAAACATATCGGTTCGTTATTGGCTTGCTGACTGGGTTTGTGTGTTTTTTTTATGATTTACTGAAAAGATATCGGTCAGATGTCGGCTAAATGTTGGATATGCCGAAGTCGGGTCGATGTAGAGCCGATTAATTCAATATTTTCCAATTTTTTAATTTTTTGTTTGTATGGCATGCTAAATTGATTGTTCAATGCATTAATCTGAATGAATATAGCACATTTCTTCTAATGTCTATTATTATATCTCGGCCCAACATCAGGCCGACGTAGTTTGTATCACTTGATACCATATATCGGGCCGCTGTCAGTCCGATATAACACGCCATAAATGGAGGTAATGACATGTCATTTTGAATATTGTATATTTATTGTTAATGTGAACAGATATTCCTCGCAAATGTCATTTTTTACATTGCAAAATGATGCTACCTCAGAGCTCCAGATAAGGGTTCGGACTTTGAGTATTTTTACTCCATTGTTTTTATTTTAATTGGGTATTTGCATTTTGCAATTGGGTAAAAAATAAATTTTACCCCATCATTTATTTTTCAATTGGGTATTTTTACCCTACCTGGATGTTTTCAATTGGGTATTTCCTTGTAAAATTAACGAACAACAAACAAAACACATAATCAAACATGGTACTCACGTTTATCATTATGTTCTGTGCGTTTGACATTTTTAACCGACGCTTGATTTAGATCGCCCAGCGCATACACGATATAAAAAGGGTACAGGCAAAAATGAGTAAATCGCGCACAATTAAAACTAAATTTCGGAACCAGTCTGTTCACTCGGCAGTTTCGTCTTTTACTTATCTTTGATTTTGTTTCGAGATATTGTGAGAACTCTGGGCCAACACGCGATCGATTAGAAATGAAAAATTGCAAATACGCAAGCAATTCGAGAGGAATTGCTTATCAAATATTTATTTTGCTTTATGATACGCATGGTTTTGTATTTATATTGCTTTTTCCACCATTTTATTTGCGTATTTACGCAAATATGCACCTTATCTGGAGCTCTGCTACCTACATGCCTACATTCACAAGAGTTTTATTTATTGCTAATGAATATTTTTACAGTCGAGCTAATTGAGATAAGCACCTAAAAAAAGATATATATATATAAGGTAGTGAGTATTCATTAAATTGATTTGATAAAAAAAATCGGACGGAGTTAAAAGCCCGATAACCTTGTATGTTGCGAAACATATACATGTATTTTGGATTGGTAATCCAATGCTCTAGCTACATACTGTGCTAGCTGGATGGTGACAATAGAACGAATTTGATGTTTATCTGTCATATTGGGCCCACTTCGGGTCGAAACTATATCGGATACATATTGGATAGATAACTAACCGATGATGGATAGTAAACTAAAAGGATGTCTAACCGATGATGGATAGTAAACTAAAACGATATCTAACCGATATTGGACCGATGTGTAGCCGACAAGATATCGGTCCGACTTGAAGCCGATAGGCACGCCGATCTCAGGCCGATATCGTTTGCGATACTGGTCCTATATAAAATAAAATATGGGGCCGATGAAGGCTAGATATAGGATTGCTGGCTGGGTCCTCACCCCCTAGATTTGTTCATTTCAAAATACCTCCCACCCACACACACACACCGAACAACCCACAAAACACACACCTGTGTGTACTACGGTGTGGTATTCCAGTGTGTCAGCACTATAGACTGTAGATAGATACATTACACTAAACACAATCATAAGTCCAGATTCTATTGTGCCCATACAGGTGGGTGTCCTATTGTTTAAAATATGGTGGATGGTCTGGTTCTCATTTATTTGACTCAGATAGTGATATCTGTGGTATGATAAAAATGACCTCATTATAGAATTTAAAAACCGAAATTGTTTGTATTTGTTTTATGACATAATTATAGACCAGTGGTACGATTCACCGGAACACAACAGACCAGAACAGAGATGAAACACCAGGATGTACTGGAACTGCCTTTTCAGTGAAAAGCAAAAATGAGATTTACACTACACAAGGGCTGCACACTGAACATCTTCAAGAAAAGAGTCATCTATCCTTTGTTTATATTTAAATGGTTGTCTGTGACTGATAGTTGCATTATTCTGTCAGGCATTTACAACCAGCATTGGATGGTGACACTAGCATCTTTTAGGAGTGGCCCATTGGGTCAGTCACACACAGATTGGATTTCTTCAAACCCATACACTGAAGTGAATGCAACTTGCCATCTTGTACAGACGGTTCTTATTCAAGGTAAGATCAGGACAGATGGACTGTGGTGTTAAAATTAAAACAATTATCCCTATCTCTCATCTATTTGTGAATCATATTTAATGTTATCGGCTAAATACACAGGTCACAGTTTGCATATATTTAGTAATAAATAATAACATAGAAAATATCAACATTTCTGGCAAAAAGAAAAAAAATGTAAAAAAGCAATTGGAACAATGTATGTATATGTATAAAGTTAACAATCTTTCAGTTTAGTTATATCACGACAGTGTATACTTGAAGCAGTGAGGTAAATGCTGAATTTGGCAGTTTAGTTTTTTTCAAGCTAGTCTAAAACTTTTTTATCTAAAATTATACTGAGTTGCAAAATAATTAAGTGTATACAGCTCAGTTGTGAAAGAAAGTGTGCAATGAGTTTTTTTTAATGATTTATTCATTCTTCTTATTATTATTGAGGCCCCCAGGAGGATGGAAGGGGTACATCTTCCTTTGTTCCCTGAAAATATGAGTCAGTGTTCCCTTGTTCCCCACAACTATTTTGCTTTGTTCCCCAAAATTATTTGTCCAATGTTCCTCTGTTCTCTAAAAGTATTTTTAATGTTTAAAAGATTTGCTAATGTTCCCCAAAATTCATTCTGGCCTACAGTACACTGTCATCACAAAAATATTGTTTGAAATGTTAACTGTTTGTGATTTTTTTTTTAATATTAAAACTAGATGTTAGAATTTTATTTCCTGTAAAGTCATGTTCCGTTGTTCCCTAACCTAAAAATATGTGTCAATGTTCTCTTTTCCCCTGAAAATAACAGCCATTGTTAACAGCCATTGTTCCCTTGTTCACCAAATATAAATGGCCATTTCCCCCAAAAACCCTGAGAGGACCTCATTATTGTGTTGCTTTCAATTGTATTGTTCTTTCACCTCTTTCATTGAGTTTTATCTGTTTAACATTTACTTTCACATTTTCTGTGCTCGCCTCAAGGTTTTACCTTAGTTCATATTACATGTATAAGATGCTTTGATACAATAATTAATGTAAGTATAGTCACAAAACACTTACTTTTAATCAATAAATGGTGCAAGGAAAAACTATAGTTGTTTTCAATCTCCTGTCAAAATTCAAAAGGGTGCGCATTTTATTTGCACTTTTGTCAGAATCACTTTGCATTTTATTTGCACGTTTGTCACAATCACACTCCTAAACCAATCAATTTATCTTCATATAAAACTTGCTACACATATCAAAGTAGCGGTCCTGTGGTGTATTTTGATATAAAACAACAAAATTTGCCAATTATACATTCAAAAAATCTTTAAAATTGAGTTTTTTTCCAGGCTTTAATTATCTATATATATCATTTCCCCCGGGATCCCAGCTGCATTTTCAGTAGGGTGAGTTATATGATGTACTATGTGAGCATATATCTGTCTGTCTTCTGTCTAAATGAATAAATGTGTGTAGAGAGAGAGAGAGAGAGAGAGAGAGAGCGAGAGAGAGGGGAGAGAGATAGAGAGAGAGAAATGTCATTGAAATTTCAGTCAATTAATTTTAGTGAAATTTCACTACTGTAAAAATTTCACTGAAATTTAATTGTAGCATTTCACTGAAATTTCACCAACATTTCACTGAATTTGGTGTTTTTACTGAGATTTGTCAATATTTTCAAATTTCACTGAATTTTGGTGGGGTACATGCTGAATGACCATGGTTGACCATGGTCAACCATTGAATGACCATGGTCAACCAAGGTCAAACAATCTTTGACCATAGTCATGTCGTTAAACCATGGTTGACCATGGTCTTTTATCATTTCAATGTTATCAAAAGCATGGTTGACCTTTGCCAACCATGGTTCAACCATGGTTGGCAGAGCTTGACCATGGTTGACCATGGTTGACCAGCGTCATGTTTCGCAGGGGTAATAACCTATAAATATTGCATTAATTTTAGCATATACTAAATATTGACAATTAAAAATGAGCCCTATAATACAAAGTGCATATTGAGTAGTATAAATACCTGAACATCCTAACAGGGCCAATACTGCTAGCATATGTGGTGCCAGTCCGGTTCCCATGTTGTCGAACATCTTAACCGAGGCCTAAAATACATACAGTAACTAACTATTTAGTATTATTAAAATAGTTTAGCTAAGCAGAAACAGCGGTGGAGCGTTCGTCTTGCATGCGGAAGGTCTATGGATCAAACAATGTTCATAGTGTATCCCTAACATGACGCTCGGCATACAAAGGGTATTGCTAGGACTGGTCGGCCCGGTGTCAGTTTACTATGACTGGATAGGGTTGCATGTCATGCGTCTACGGTGTGATATTCCAGTGTGGCCGCACCATAAAGTACAATCAGGTTACATTATTTTTGGGGTTTTGGAATGGTGTTTTACGGGTTCTTAAAATACCAGTGGTTGAACATGCGTAAAATGATTTCTGAGTTGGTAACTCTTAATTAGAGGTTTGGGGTTTGGGTTGGCTGGATAAAGCCGTTTATACTCTGTCTATAGAGTTTGGGTTCTCAAAACATGTAAGTTAATATATATGTAACTCGTCGTCAGTAGGTTTATAAAAGGTTTACATCGGTTGTAAAATGTGAATGTTGATGGCGGCATAGGGACTTTAAGAGGATTTATACCACACATATGGAAACCTAAATCATCGCAAAGAACGCGTTATTTTCCTTTTGACATTGTTCTTCAATTCGATGTTTAATATTTAGATCCCAATGCAGCCGCATACCAAGATGTGCTTCTGTCACATTGTTAAAATTCTCATTTCCTACTAGAATAATAGATTCATTCGTTCATTATCAGTCTTTATCTGAGATTATGTTGGTTTATAGTTTATTCAAAAAAATACAGTAGATCATATACAAATACACAAATAATTTTCTATTGCAGAGGTCGATGGAAGTAACAATAATAACATTACATAATATCAAATTTTGTACAATATAATAACATTCTAAATCAGTTTTAATTATGATATTTCAAACGTTGTATAAGTTTTACTATAAGCAATTGTACAAAAGAGAAACATTCTTCAAATCCACGTGTCACAGACAGTAGTATTGTTGTTAGAGTACCTCTTGGGAGAGTACTAGTATTCATTGATTGTAATATATGTCATTTCGAATTTTAAAACTATCAAATGCATAAGTAGCCAAATTCTTTACAGTAGTAAGCTTTTCTGATGTCAACAGTTCTATAAATTTGGGAATATTTGGTCTTTGCCAATAGTATCGATTGATAAGTTTTGTTCTTAGTTCTTTATATAAAGTACATTCCAATATAAAATGGCATCCGTCTTCTAGAACGTCACATATACAACATTTTCGCTCATTAACTGGAATACTGAGTGGCTTATGACAACGATCCGCTTCTTTTGTAACCTATGGGAGGACATTCTCAATATACACAGTGCTACTCTTAATTTTCTTATTTGAACATTTTCTAGATATGATTTATATAAAAATACACAAAAAAAAATAAAATTACCATGGCAACCGACATTTGCAAAGCAATATGCTCCCCCTTCGCGAAGGGGGGCATAAACAGTAAATATGATCTTTGTAAAGTATTTTGATATATTTTTTAACTTTAATCAGTTATATGAACTGAATGGCCGATCAAAATAATAATAATAATAATAATTTTAAAAGAAATATTTGTAAAAACAATAGGTATATTTCACTTCTCCCCTTCACGAACATTTCGGTCTATAGTTGCAGGGCTTTCCTTTATAGCCGGTAGGCGGGTGATGTACCCTCCTACTTTTATTTGGTAAGCTGATCGGGTACTTTAAGCTGCCCTCAATACAACAACCAAAAAAAAAACGACTAGATAAACATTGATAAGTGTAAATGACACAATTTTCGTTCGGCTCACTCAATATCATGCAGGGTTATTGCCCTTGGTCTTACTGAAAAAAGTGTTTGTGCGGTGGGGGTATTTATCACCTTCAGTAATGCATCTAGTTATAGGAATAATATAAAGCAACTTCTTTGTATATAGTATTAACTGTTGATTACATTGCTCCAATTATATATTTACAGATATTGTTGAAGACGACAAAAAACAAACCGAAAAATCAACATTTGTTTTTTATTTATATGAAAGCAGGTTCCATTTCAAC
>JAWPHD010013772.1:45000-65912 GCA_037043455.1 Cyrtodaria siliqua | reverse complement strand
TGTAACTAGCAGCTGTACTTAAACATCATTTGATAACAATAATACCTGTAATAGCAGCTGTATTAAACATCATTTGATAACAATAATACTGTAATAGTAGCTGTATTAAACATACTTTGATAATAATAATACTGTAATAGTAGCTGTATTAAACATCATTTGATAACAATAATACTGTTATAGTAGCTGTATTAAACATCATTTGATAACAATAATACTGTTATAGTAGCTGTATTAAACATCATTTGATAACAATAATTACTGTAATAGTAGCTGTATTAAACATAATTTGATAACAATAATACTGTAATAGTAGCTGTATTAAACATACTTTGATAATAATAATACTGTAATAGTAGCTGTATTAAACATCATTTGATAACAATAATACTGTTATAGCAGCTGTATTAAACATAATTTGATAACAATAATACTGTTATAGCAGCTGTATTAAACATCATTTGATAACAATAATACTGTTATAGCAGCTGTATTAAACATCATTTGATAACAATAATACTGTTATAGCAGCTGTATTAAACATCATTTGATAACAATAATACTGTAATAGCAGCTGTATTAAACGTCATTTGATAACAATAATACTGTAATAGCAGCTGTATTGAACGTCATTTGATAACAATAATACTGTTATAGCAGCTGTATTGAACGTCATTTGATAACAATACTACTGTTATAGTAGCTGTAGTAAACGTCATTTGATAACAATAATACTGTTATAGCAGCTGTATTAAACGTCATTTGATAACAATAATACTGTTATAGTAGCTGTATTAAACGTCATTTGATAACAACAATACTGTAATAGTAGCTGTATTAAACATCATTTGATAACAATAATACTGTTATAGAAGCTGTATTAGACATCATTTGATAACAATAATACTGTTATAGTAGCTGTATTAAACATCATTTATAACAATAATACTGTTATAGTAGCTGTATTAACATCATTTGATAACAATAATACTGTTATAGTAGCTGTATTAAACATCATTTGATAACAATAATACTGTTATAGTAGCTGTATTAAACATCATTTGATAACACTAATACTGTAATAGTAGCTGTATTAAACATCATTGATAACAATTAATACTGTAATAGTAGCTGTATTAAACATCATTTGATAACAATAATACTGTTATAGCAGCTGTATTAAACATCATATGATAACAATAATACTGTAATAGCAGCTGTATTAAACATCATTTGATAACAATAATACTGTAATATTAGCTGTATTAAACATCATTTGATAACAATAATACTGTAATAGTAGCTGTATTAAACATACTTTGATAAGAATAATACTGTAATAGTAGCTGTATTAAACATACTTTGATAAGAATAATACTGTAATAGTAGCTGTATTAAACATCATTTGATAACAATAATAATGTTATAGTAGCTGTATTAAACATCATTTGATAACAATAATAATGTTATAGTAGCTGTATTAAACATCATTTGATAACAATAATACTGTAATAGTAGCTGTATTAAACATCATTTGATAACAATAATACTGTAATAGTAGCTGTATTAAACATAATTTGATAACAATAATACTGTTATAGCAGCAGTATTAAACATCATTTGATAACAATAATACTGTTATAGCAGCTGTATTAAACATCATTTGATAACAATAATACTGTTATAGCAGCTGTATTAAACATCATTTGATAACAATAATACTGTAATAGCAGCTGTATTTAACGTCATTTGATAACAATAATACTGTTATAGCAGCTGTATTGAACGTCATTTGATAACAATAATACTGTTATAGTAGCTGTATTAAACATCTTTTGATAACAATAATACTGTTATAGCAGCTGTATTAAACGTCATTGATAACAATTATACTGTTATAGTAGCTGTATTAAACGTCATTTGATAACAATAATACTGTTATAGTAGCTGTATTAAACGTCATTTGATAACAATAATACTGTAATAGTAGCTGCATTAAACATCATTTGATAACAATAATACTGTAATAGTAGCTGTATTGAACATCATTTGATAGCAATAATACTGTAATAGCAGCTGTATTGAACATCATTTGATAACAATAATACTGTTATAGTAGCTGTATTAAACATCATTTGATAACAATTATACTGTTATAGTAGCTGTATTAAACATCATTTGATAACAATTATACTGTTATAGTAGCTGTATTAAACATCATTTGATAACAATAATACTGTAATAGTAGCTGTATTAAACATCATTTGATAACAATAATACTGTTATAGTAGCTAGTAGCTGTATTAACATCATTTGATAACAATAATACTGTTATAGTAGCTGTATTAAACATCATTTGATAAATACTGTTATAGCAGCTGTATTAAACATCATTTGATAACAATAATACTGTAATAGTAGCAGTATTCAACATCATTTGATAACAATAATACTGTTATAGTAGCTGTATTAAACATCATTTGATAACAATAATACTGTTATAGTAGCTGTATTAACATCATTGATAACAATAATACTGTTATTGTAGCTGTATTAAACATCATTTGATAACAATAATACTGTAATAGTAGCTGTATTAAACATCAGTTGATAACAATAATACTGTTATAGTAGCTAGTAGCTGTATTAAACATCATTTGATAACAATAATACTGTTATAGTAGCTGTATTAAACATCATTTGATAACAATAATACTGTTATAGTAGCTGTATTAAACATCATTTGATAACAATAATACTGTTATAGTAGCTGTATTAAACATCATTTGATAACAATTATACTGTAATAGTAGCTGTATTAAACATCTTTTGATAACAATAATACTGTTATAGTAGCTAGTAGCTGTATTAAACATCATTTGATAACAATAATACTGTTATAGTAGCTGTATTTAAACATCATTTGATAACAATAATACTGTTATAGCAGCTGTATTAAACATCATTTGATAACAATAATACTGTAATAGTAGCAGTATTAAACATCATTTGATAACAATAATACTGTTATAGTAGCAGTATTAAACATCATTTGATAACAATAATACTGTAATAGTAGCTGTATTAAACATCATTTGATAACAATAATACTGTAATAGTAGCTGTATTAAACATCATTTGATAACAATAATACTGTTATAGTAGCTGTATTAAACATCATTTGATAACAATAATACTGTTATAGTAGCTGTATTAAACATCATTTGATAACAATAATACTGTTATAGCAGCTGTATTAAACATCATTTGATAACAATAATACTGTTATAGTAGCTGTATTAAACATCAGTTGATAACAATAATACTGTGATAGTAGCTGTATTAAACAGCATTTGATAACAATACTACTGTAATAGTAGCTGTATTAAACATCATTTGATAACAATAATACTGTAATAGTAGCTGTATTAAACATCATTTGATAACAATAATACTGTAATAGCAGCTGTATTAAACATCATTTGATAACAATAATACTGTTATAGTAGCTGTATTAAACATCATTTGATAACAATAATACTGTTATAGTAGCTGTATTAAACATCATTTGATAACATAATACTGTAATAGTAGCTGTATTAAACATCATTTGATAACAATAATACTGTTATAGTAGCTGTATTAAACATCATTTGATAACAATAATACTGTAATAGTAGCTGTATTAAACATCATTTGATAACAATAATACTGTAATAGTAGCTGTATTGAACATCATTTGATAACAATAATACTGTTATAGTAGCTGTATTAAACATCATTTGATAACAATAATACTGTTAAAGTAGCTGTATTAAACATCATTTGATAACAATAATACTGTAATAGTAGCTGTGCAAAGCAAACTTTGAACAGTTACTGTTATAGATTTGTTCAGCACCAACAGTTAAATCAGTTATGAAGCTCTCTCAACTAAACACTATTTAGCATAGGTTTAAAACAAAACTGCAGACACTAAATCACATATTTCTGTATGTCTGTTCGTCAACTGTTAAAATTTGACTTATATAATGACGTACCCCACCCACTGGACTGCAATTTTTATTTGCGTACGTCTTATTGCACAATTAGCAACTAATAAGATATTCCTTGATTGGCATTCCCGTTTCCGTTTTATGGAATCTGAAAAAAGTTTGAGACTACCGATCTTGTCATACCTGTATACGGATATATCTCCGTCTTTTGTGGGGAGTAGCGTCCTTGCCAGAAACGACTCAAACCAACAGAAAGATAACTAAAGACCGTAAGGTACATACTGTAGCGACAATCGATTCCGTCAATTCACTATCGATTGTCGCCGACTTTGCAGTTAAAAGACGATTATTCGATTCTACTAGATATCGTTTCATCACTATATATATTTCCTATTAATGATGCATTGTTTGTTAGAGAATATAACCTTGCGCGGATATCTTTATTTACTCTGTCCCATTTTATTGAGATAACAGTAGGGTAAGAGCGAGGTTTGGTGCACCGAAGAAGCTTGTTTACACACCCAGCGGCCTTTTTTTTTCAACTGACTGTTCCATGACGGTAGCCCTATTGTCAGCCCTTTTGTGTTTGTGATGTCATATCTTGACTTTTATTCATCTTTATACATGTTGTTTGTTTCTATATCTGCTTTTGGTAAAACATTGGCAATACAATATGTTTAATTAATATCTTCTTATTATATCGTCCAATTTTGATTTTCTTTCGACTTCTTGTAAATTTTTTAGAAATCTAAATAATAAAGCTTGATTGACTGTATAGTTATCTATATTCCCTTTAATACTAGAAAAGAAAATATTGAAGACGTTTCACTAATTTGACTTTTACTGTCTTGGGCATTTTACACAAAGAAAATGACCATATGAAAATATGTTTTAAGTAGTATGTTGCCAAATTATAATTAAATTAAAACATATATTTAGAAAGCATTTAATATTTTTTTGTCAAATTCTACTGATAAAACAGTCACGTTGGTTTGAACATGTTTTCTTCACAAGCTTTTTTTAACATAATATGAGTACACAATAGAAGAAAAAGGATTATACAGAAAGACACTTATGAATCTCTTAAAAACTAACATTTAATTAATTTGACAGTAGTGCAAGCCCTTCTGTGTATATAAGGTTCTCTTCTACACTTGTTTTTAATTTTAGTTAAAGAGTTCATGTCAATTTTAGGTAAGATTGGATTCCCCCTAAACATATTATTTTTAATAGTCCTAATATATATGAGATTCAATTCAATTTCAGAGCTTCAGAAGAGTTTACTTGCCATGTACAAACGACATTTGCCAACCATACCCGTGTCACCTCTGTTGAAAGAACTAACTATAGACATTAACCATGCCTATTCAAAGCTCATTGTTCGGGATGACATGACGTATAATGCCAAGAGAACAAACAGAGGAATGACTCAGTACCAAATAGATGTATAGGGATATCTTTTATAAAGGTAAAGACTCAGAGGCTTGTAGAAAAATATTTGTGCTTGGAGATGCAGGAATGGGTAAAACAACCTGGTGTCGTAAACTGGTAAACACATGGTTGAATAGTTTGAGCAAAAGGGAGAAAGGCTTGGAGATGGATGATGATGGTGTTGATGATGATGATTGGTATGATTTGTACGATGTTGATGATGATGATTACGATGAGAGAGATGATGAAAATTTGATGCTTGAATATGAATTTGTCTTCTATATATGTTTGAGACATGGAAAGTCTGACAGGTTAATATTGGACATGATAGAGAAACAGTTGTTTCCAGGTCAATCCGAATTGATGGAAATCGTACGGGAGGTTTTTGAACATGAATCGGAAAAGTGTTTGATAGTGCTTGATGGTTTGGATGAGTGGTCAACACCAGACCTAGGAATGTCCATTGATGATACTGGTCTTCCTGGAAGAAATGACCTACTAGATTGTACGATAGTCACAACTAGCCGACCATGGAAGCTCGAGTCACTTCGGTTAAAGCAAGGGGAAATAGAGAGAGCTGTGGAAATCAAAGGGTTAGACTCAGATGGAATAAGAGACCTAGTATATAACATTGTGAACAAATTAAACAAGCTGACAGGAAAGATGAAACATTTTGAAGATTTCGAGACACTTCGTAAAACAGATATAGTACGTAACATGAATGTACCACGGATGCTTACTGCCCTGGTCTGTCTGTGGTTTGAAAACGACCATATAGACGGATCATTGGCTAATACATACAGTGGACTAACTGACATACTTATAAAGTATGCTGAAGGTGATCCGCATAACACCAGAAGGAAAGGACAGCTTAGTAAGCTGTCAGATATTCCGAACCTGCCCGCAATGAAAACTAAGTGGGCTCAATGTCAGTTGAACCTTCCAGAATGTTTGACTTGTAAACCGACTACATGCAAGGTGTATGGACCTTTGCTGTTGGCACTAGGAAAGTTAGCATTTGATGTCCTCTTTTCGAAAAACAAAAAGCTAGGTCTGGTGTTCACACAATCCTCAATAGAGGAATACATAAGCAATGATGAGCTCGAAATTGCACTACAAATTGGCATTTTATCTCAGTCGATAGTCATAGGTAGCGTTCTGTTTAGGGAGTTTAGCATATCTTTTTTACACAAAACAATGCAAGAATTTCTTGCTTCTGTGTATATGGCATCAGGAGATGAGCAACGGTATAAAGACAGCTTAAACACTTACAAGACATATTGCAAATCATGGGTAGAGGTTCGTGAAATGGAAAGCATTCTTCTGTTTGTTGCAGGAATGTGTCCGCCATTGGCTGGCGAAATGTCGGAACACGCTGCAGGTCACGTTTACGGACTGGCTGAAAATTTGCACAGGTTTCTAGTGAACTGTGTCAGACAAGAATTGCAGGTGTCTCCTGACACCAGCCATATCATTATCAAACACCATTATCTTCACCTTTATACAGGTTGTATTCCTTGGTCTGATAATGAAGATAGTCTGATCACGTCTGATGCTGTGCGATACATACAGACTAATGGGCAGAGATGCTTGTCAATCAAAGTGACAGTGTTTACTCCCACAGACACCGATATAGACAAGTTCTGCATCTGTTTGAGCAGTGCAAACCAGTTAAAGTATTTGGACATTAATGGATGGCATAGTTCAAGCCAGTGCAGTGAATCTAATTTGCTTAAATGCAAACATTCACTGGAAGGCTTGCAGAACATAACACACCTTGTACTACGTCAGATACAGTTAGCGGATACATATATATCCACTGGAGCTGTGTTGGATTTGTCAAACAATAAAGGATTGAGAATAATAGAATACAAAAACTCCAATGTGCCTGTTACGGTATGTCCTGCACAGTTGAAAGAAGTGGTTGTTCATGAAGTATCGGAAAATGTCCTGCAACGTATCTTCACAGTGTTAGAAGCAGCAACAAACCTGAACAGAATAGAAGTTCGGTGTCTTCAGACTGAATGCGTTTCTGTCAATGTTGACTTGACGAAATCATCGTATTTAAAAAGCATTTGCTTAGAGAGAATTACACTTTTATCGTTAAGTGTAAATACTACAAGCTTACTACTTGTTGAATTACGCTCAGTGGTACACGAGGGTATCTTACAACAATGTTTTCACCAGCTTAAAAGTTCGAAAAACTTATCACAGCTATCATGTTTATGTATAGATCATACAGTGGGTGTTGTGGATTTGTCCTTAAATACAGAATTAAAAACTCTGAGCTTTGTTGGGATAAGTACAGCTTGTGTAGTTCTTCCACATTCCCTTGCAACAGTCATCTTGGACAGACTGACTTTCCAAAATGAAAAAGGAAATGCTGGAAGTATTGATCTAGCACATTGCAGTGGTTTGCATTCAATCAAAAT
This sequence comes from Cyrtodaria siliqua, assembly GCA_037043455.1. Lineage (NCBI taxonomy): Eukaryota > Metazoa > Mollusca > Bivalvia > Adapedonta > Hiatellidae > Cyrtodaria > Cyrtodaria siliqua. The sequence continues at coordinate 58,054 of JAWPHD010013772.1, read as the reverse complement.
TAAAGATGTAGTTGTGGATAGAATTACATTGCCAGAATGTGTTCGAGAGGTTGATTTCTGTGATATCAAACCTCACGCGATTGCTGCGAAGATACTGTGTGATCTACAACACTTGAAGAAACTGGAGAAGCTTTCTTTCAGTAGTGAAACAGGGAATGCTGGAGTTGTTGACTTCTCAAATTGTGATATTTTGAAATCTCTCACAATTGGACGTCTGATCGTTGAAAGTATTACATTGCCTGAAAGCGTCACACAGGTGGATTTCTGTGATATTAAACCTGGGGACATTGTTACCAAGGTACTCAAACAACATCCACACTTAGAAACACTTACTGTTTCGGAATTTAAATTTGGAAAACAAATTCCTACCATTCCAGAAGGTGTTAAGAACCTGAGCAGTGTCACAATCAGGAATTGTGAAATGACGCATGCGTGTTGGATGGCATTCGTAGAGAGTATCAAACAGCTGAAATGTCACATTAAAATGATTCTTTTAGCTCAGCTTGATTTAAGCATGGCACATTCCAAGGAGTTTATTGACGATTCAACCGCTTTGAGCAATGTATACACGGATATTCTAGATCTACTCAAAGCATATAGCCTTTCTCATAGCTCTTGTAGTTTCGGTTCTTTGCTTGATTCTTTTAGAGTCGAATTCAAAACGTAATAGTGAGAGAGTGGTATGAAACTAACTGACCAGACTTAATGGTGAGCTTTACGATCAAAGTCGTAGACTTTTCTTTAGCTTTCGAAAAATATAACGGCACAAAAGTCACTTAATAATCCAGTACCATTCCACATATAGTACTAATAAACGGAGAAACTGTGTAATTGAAGAGCAACTGGAATTGATCAATTGCTGGAGTTTTGGACAACTGGAGTCGCTTAAGTTAAGTTACGCGAACCGTTGAACAGTTGAACATCTTGTTTTCAGTAATAATAATAAGATATTTGTAAGCAAGTAAGAAACTCGTTTTAACTCCATATTTAATTGATTTCTTTGTTTTATCATAATGAGGGAGACTAAAAATGAGAAAGACTTTAGTCTCCCAATGCCTTGAATTGGTAGTGTTATTAGGATTTTGTCTTTCACCGATCCCATTCATTATTTCTTTAAAGTAGGATACCGCTAAGGCTGTTGCCAGCGGACATGAATGTGTTGCATAAAATATTGCCTCACATGAACAAACTGAATTAAAACCGCCTTTTGTCTTGCTTGTCTGTCTTTGTTGCTTTCAAATAGTTGTTAATGCCGCTTTGGTGTCACACTGTGTAAGAAAACTAATGTCACATAAGCAAGCTGTTCAGGATCTTATGGTGTAACGATCTGTTAGAAGTTTAATGCATGTGTGGCATTGTTCAGACATAATTTGTCTGGCTATGCCAGAATTCGAATGTCAATATCGTAGGGATTCTGACAGCAAAGTATCGTCAACAAATCCTGCCAGCTATTGATTAGTTTCGGTGTCAAGATATGTTTAAAGAGTGTAAATGTTTCGTCAATTGTGCTAAAGTTGGGTAGCATGCTTGTTGGAGCCACACTGTCCCCTCTCTTTTTCCTTAGGCACTGACCTGTTACGAACACAAGACGATCCAAAGAATTAGATTCATTCCGTCGAGCATGTTAAAGAATTTGAAAGTAAGAGTAGGTCACGGTTCCCGGATTACAATATCTCAATGGCGGTTCGAAATTACCACGATAATGTGTTGATGGGTCGTTAAAGAATAGTTTATTCATTGTCATGGTTGCGGGAGTTGTGTAAGAATACCTGAAATGATCAGTTAAGTGTGATAATGTGTGAATATTTCCCTGAGTGCCTTGTCAAGGGAGCAGTTCCTTGTCAAGGGTGCAAGAGTTGCATCAGAATCTCTTTCAGGTAACTGAGACCATCTAGGCAGGCAAATAAATGTGTCTTGTTGTAAATATAATTATGTTAACCAATTAAACTTTCATTTTACCAGTCATTACTTGATTGTGTATCGATTGGTGGCTTGTATTTTTATATCATTTTTTTCGAAACGATATGACTTATTATTTTGTGTAAGTGTTGTAAAACCCTGTTTGTTCATTTTGTTTTTGTTTAATAATTGTCTTCAATAGTCAATCAATCAAATGTTCATATACATTCAGTTAAAGGTCTATGGCCATGTTGTGTTTCATAAACAGTGCATGTGTTTTTAATCGAAAGACAAAAATAGATACAATTTACACATTCCAATATATGTGGAAAAACGAGAATAACATTTTATTTAATGACGTAGAAAAGCTTTAACAGGGAAATTAATCCCCATGTCCCCATGTCCCTGTATTGGTCAATAAGCTGACAATAGTTGTGCATCTTTTTAATTCAGATTCATTTCTCTGTGAGGTCAAGCATGTAGTAAAATGTATCAACTTCATGCAACAATAATTTTCTAATCACTAGAGCAGTGGCAGAAAAATAACAAACAGCGTAAAAGGAGTGTCTAACAATAGAATTTGCAGCAACTCTACAGTTCTGCAGGTGGGAAGGTTCTAGGCCCATTTTCCATATTTCATCTCGATGTAAATGGAGGATGAGCCTGGCATGTTCATTCCTGTTAGGCGCCATATAACCTTGCTTGTCTTAGTGCGCCTTAAAACCCAATTCAATTCAATTCTTACTGTCACTATCATGACATGTTTCTATGATGTTTACGAGTTAAATACTACAAAAAGCATGGACCTATGATCTTCAAGAGTTACATTTCTTAGTTGATATTACTGAAAAAAAGGATGGCCACGGATCTTTAAACTGCTTGTGGGTATGCTTTAAAACAATAGCATCCCATGTAACATATATCTGTAAAATAACATTATCCACACATGAGGCAATTGTGTAAATTAAATAGTGTTCATATGAAATGGAAACCTTTCCTCGAATCAATACAACTCTAACTTCTCATTTAAACCGCATTATTAAGCTGAATTTATGTGTTTTGATTGTTTTGTATGCTCCCCGCTATTCGAAGAATGGTAAAGATGCATATAATGTTACCCCTGTCCGTGCGTGCGTACGTCTGTGCGTGTGTCCGTCCGTCCGTGAAAAAAAACGATGTTCTAACTTAGCTAATTGTAATCGGATCTTTTCCAAACTTAGTCAAGTAGTATATGGGCACAATGTCTCGGCCAAGTTCAATAATCGGCCCTATCGCCTCAGTAGTTCCAGAGTTATGGCCCTTGGAATAGTAAAATAAACGCAAAATGAATCGTGTCCGCACTCTAACTTGGGTAACTGTTATCCAATCTTCTCCAAACTTGGTCAAATTGTATATGGGCACAATGTCTAGGCCAAGTTTGATTTTCAATCTCACCGCCCCAGTATTTCTAGAGTTATGCCCCTTGGAATGGTAAAAAATCGCAAAATAAATGTCTGCGCTCTAACTTTGGTAATTGTTATCCAATATTCACCAAACTGACTTGGTCAGCTTGTATATGGACACAATGTCCAACTTGTATATGGACACAATGTCTTGTCCAAGTCCCAGTTTTGGCCCGATCGCCCCAGTACGTCCAGAGTTATGCCCCTTGGTATGGTAAAAATTCACGAAATAAATGTTATAGCGCGAGCATCCGTGTCCCATCATGGTCCATGATGGACACATTTTTTTAAAAAAAGAAATGTGTTGTTGTTTTTTTGTTAGTTAGAAGAAATAATGGAAAACAAAAATAAGCATCTTAATTGCATACTTATGTTTCTCCTAAAATAAAATTACCTTAGATATAAATATTGATAAGACTAGAGAATGTCATATATTGTGAAAAAATAATAAAAGGCGTAAAACTTGAATAATTTAGATTTCGGCTACAGTTGTTTCGCTTTACGGAAATACGGAAATCAGTAATAACGATTTTGAATCTTGATAACGTGCTTATAGAACTCTATCGAGTAACAGTATGGGAAGAGTCTTGCTTTCTCAAAATAAATGTGAGTGAAGATATAGCAAGATTGTCGTGTGTCAATTTATATGTAAACAATAAAAATGTAACGGTTACGAATTAAATTTAAGCAAATATTTACCAGATGGTCAGTAAATGAAAAAAAAAGTCTGCATTTCGATAAGTGGACTGGTACTATGTCTGTCAGTTACATGTGTTTGTAGACGATCCGATACTGTGTGCATCTGTTTAATAATAATGTTCTATTGGTGTACTGGTATCATAGTTATCTTTTATCATGGTTATCTGTTATCTAATGTTTCTATAAGTAGACTGATGCAACGTTCATATGTTTCAAACAAATGTAAATAGGAATGAACCGGTACCATGCCCATCTGTTTAATAAAACGATTATCTTTATGTCGACTGATACCATGCCCATCAGTTTAATAAAACGAATATGTATATGTGGACTGGTATCATGCCCATTTTTTTAATAAAACGATTATGTATATGTGGACTGGTACCATGCCCATCAGTTTAATAAAACGAGTATGTATAATTAGTTGGAATGGTACCGAGGCCATCTGTTTAATAAAATTATTATGTGTATGTGGAATGGTACCAGGCCCATCTGTTCAATACAATTATTATGTATATGTGGACTGGTACCAGGCCCACCTGTTTAATAAAGGTACTATGTATGTGTTGACTTTTACCACGTTTATCTGTTTAATAAAACGGTTATGTACATGTATATGTAGACTGGTACCATGCACATGTTTAATAAAACGATTATGTATATGTGAACTAACCAGGTCCATCTGTTTAATAAATGCATTATGAATATGTGGGATGGTACCATGTTTATCTGTTTAATAAAACCAGTGCTCACGAAATAGGATAGCCCCAAGCCCGGGACCTGTCAAAATCTGGTTTGAGCTTGTCCCTTTTTGCATTATTTTACTATATAATTAATTCAGGGACTGTCAATATTAATTCAGGGCCTGCCTGTCAAAAATATTTTCCGTGAGCACTGAAAATGGTTATGTATATGTGGACTGGGTACCATGCACATATGTTTAATAAAACGATGATGTAAATGTCGACTGGTACCATGTCTATCTGTTTAATAAAACGGCTTTGTATGTGTTGACTGGTACGATATTTATCTGTTTAATAAAACGATTATGTATATGTGGACTGGTATCATGCCCATTTGTTTAATAAAACGATTATGTATATGTCGACTGGTACCATGTCTATCTGTTTAATAAAACGAGTTTGTATGTGTTGACTGGTACGATATTTATCTGTTTAATAGAACGATTATGTATATGTGGACTGGTATCATGCCCATTTGTTTAATAAAACGATTATGTATATGTGGACTGGTACCATGTCCACCTGTTTAATAAAGGTACGATGTATGTGTTGACGTTTACCACGTTTATCTGTTTAATAAAACGGTTATGTAAATGTATATGTAGACTGGTACAATGCACATTTGTTTAATAAAACGATTATGTATATGTGGACAGGTACCATGCCCATCAGTTTAATAAAACGAGTATAATTAGTTGGAATGGTACCGGGGCCATCTGTTCAATAACATTATTATGTATATGTGGACTGGTACCAGGCCCACCTGTTTAATAAAGGTACTATGTATGTGTTGACTTTTACCACGTTTATCTGTTTAATAAAACGGTTATGTACATGTATATGTAGACTGGTACATGCACATATGTTTAATAAAACGATTATGTATATGTAAACTGGTACCAGGCCCATGTCTATCTGTTTAATAAAACGAGTTTGTATGTGTGGACTGGTACATGTACGATATTTATCTGTTTAATCAAACAAGTATGTATATGTGGACTGGTACCATGCACATATGTTTAATAAAACGATTATGTGTATGATGTGGAATGGTACCATTTCTATATGTTTAATAAAACGATTATGTATGTGTGGACTGGTACCATGTTTATCTGTTCAATAAAACGGTTATATATATGTTGACTGGTATCATGCCCAATAGTTTAATAAAACGATTATGTACATGTGGAATGGAAACATGTCTATCAAAAACGGTTATCTATATCTGGACGGGTACCATGCCCATCTGTTTAATAAAACGAGTATGTAGATGTGGACGGGTACCATGCCCATGAGTTTAATAAAACGAGTGTTTACATGTGGAATGGTACCATGTCTATCTCCTTAATAAAACGATTATGTAAATATGGACTGGTACCATGTCTATATGTTTAATAAAACGAGTTTGTATATGTGAACTTGTACGATATTTATCTGTTTAATAAAACGATTATGTATATGTGGACTGGTACCATGCACATATGTTTAATAAAACGATTATGTGTATGATGTGGAATGGTACCATGTCTATCTGTTTATTAAAACGATTATGTATGTGTGGACTGGTACCATGTTTATCTGTTCAATAAAACGGTTATATTTATGTTGACTGGTATCATGCCCAATAGTTTAATAAAACGATTATGTACATGTGGAATGGTACCATGTCTATCTGCTTAATAAAACGATTATGTAAATGTGGACTGGTACCATGTCTATATGTTTAATAAAACGAGTATGTAGATGTGGACGGATACCATGCCCATCTGTTTAATAAAACGAGTATGTAGATGTAGACGGGTACCATGCCCATCTGTTTAATAAAACGAGTATGTAGATATGGACGGGTACCATGCTCATGTGTTTAATAAAACAAGTATGTAGATATGGACAGGTACCATGCCCATCAGTTTATTAAAACGATGTTGTATATGTGCGCCATCTGTTTAATAAACCGTGTATGTATATGTGGACTTGTTTCATGAACATCAGTTCAATTATTGTGGACTGGTACCATGGTTATCTGCTTCGTACCATGCGGGTCAGTCTGTATATGTGGACTGGTACCATGCCCATCTGTTTAATAAAACGAATATGTATATGTGGTCTTGTACCATGTCCATTTGTTTAATAAAACGAGTATGTTGATGTGGACTGGTACCATGCTCATCTGTTTAATAAAACGAGTATGTAGATGTAGACGGGTGCCATGCCCATTTGTTTAATAAAACGAGTATGTAGATGTGGACTGGTACCATGTTCATTTGTTTAATAAAACGATTATGTATTTCTGAACTTATATCATGACAATCTGTTTAACAACATTAATATATTAATCTGGACTGGTACCATGTCCATATGTTTAATAAAACGATGTTGAATATGTGGACTGGTACCATGCCCATATGTTTCATACAGCGATTATATATTTGAGGTCTGGTACCATGGCAATCTGATTAATAAAGCGATGATGAATATGTTGACTGGTATCATGCACATCTGCTTAATTAAATGCTTGAAGATATTGAAATCATGTCCATTTGTTTAATAAAACACTCCTTTGTGAGAACGGTTACCATGTCTACCTGTGCTTGTTATATGATGTGGACTAATGCCATGACCACCAGTTTAATAAAAAGAAAATCTTGTCGTTTTGGTTTGTCTTTTTTTTGCAGAAAGATGGCAAAATTGCTGTTACTATGTTAATCTAGTTACTTTTAAAGACCATAAAAATAGATGTATTCCATGACTGTATCATTATCCCTGCAAACCATTATCGTTTCTTCTTGTATAGAGGCAGAATCACTTTAGAATAGAAGGAATCTTGTTTTCCACATCCAAACCTATTACATCTATACAAGACTCAGAGTTTTTCCTATATCGTATAAAACAATGTTTGACGTCCCAGTAAATAAACCAAGACACAGCTGACCCTCGAAGTGGGGCCATCGTTTAACTCATGAATGTAACTGGATTTTATAGTCGCACAAACGCTAAGGTCATATGGCGATTTTTCCAGCTTCCATTGGTGGAGGAAGAACCCAGGTGCCACTCCTTGCAATTTTCGTGTACGGGCGGGCATCTGGGTAGAACCACAGACGTTTCGCAAGCCAGCTGCATAGCTTCTTCATATAAAGATTCCTAGGCCCGTAAGGGATTGAACCCACAGCGGTGAGGGGCGAGTGATTTCAAGACATAGACTCTAACCACTCGTCCCCATGAATTTACAAACTGAATTATATATATCAATAAGATGCTTCTTGCAAAAAGTAAATGCAGCTAGCTGAGTTTTTACGTTTACGAGACAGACTCAAAAGAAAACAGTTCAGCAACGGGGGCAGACTATGCGAAATACTATGAAACATTCACCAACAAACACAGATATGGAATAAAGTAATGAAAAGTCCACTCTCTCGGCGCCATAGTGCATAGAAATGGGCTCAGTAATAAATAAACAGTAAATAAAATGCCACACTATCTCAATGAAATGCAATATAGTTTTTACGTCCCGTTAACACGTCCTATACAGTTATATTGGGAGATCACCCTCGGCTGAGGCAGCTACCTAGACCGGTCATACACACTTATATTGGAAGATCACCCTCGGCTGAGGCAGCTACCTAGACCGGTCATACACACGTATATTGGGAGATCACCCTCGACTGAAGCAGCTACATAATATAGTTTATTCAACAAATACAGTAGACCATTTGGTCCATGAGTATACAGATATACTCGTACAAACAATTTTCAATTGTAGAGGTCGATGGCAGTAACAAACATTACATAGTATCACATTTTGTACAATATACTAACATTCTAAATCAGTTTTAATTATGCTATTTATACATAGATCGATATATATAGTCATATTGTGATCACCCTAGGCTGAGGCAGCTGCTTTAACCGGTCATACACAGTTATATTGGGAGATCATCCTCGACTGAGGCAGCTACCTAGACCGGTCATATACAGTTATATTGGGAGATTATCCTCGGCTGAGGCAGCTACCTTGACCGGTCATACACAGTTATATTGGGAGATCATCCTCGGCTGAGGCAGCTACCTTGACCGGTCATATACAGTTATATTGGGAGATCATCCTCGGTTGAGGCAGCTACCTTGACCGGTCATATACAGTCATATTAGGAGATCATCCTCGGCTGAGGCAGCTACCTTGACCGGTCATATACAGTTATATTGGGAGATCATCCTCGGCTGAGGCAGCTCCATAGACCGGTCATATACAGTTATATTGGGAGATCATCCTCGGCTGAGGCAGCTACCTAGACCGGTATATACAGTCATATTGGAAGATCATCCTCGGCTGAGGCAGCTACCTTGACCGGTCATATACAGTCATATTGGGAGATCATCCTCGACTGAGGCAGCTACCTAGACCGGTCATAAACAGTCATATTGGGAGATCATCCTCGACTGAGGCAGCTACCTAGACCGGTCATATACAGTTATATTGGGAGATCATCCTCGGCTGAGGCAGCTACCTTGACCGGTCATATACAGTCATATTGGGAGATCATCCTCGGCTGAGGCAGCTACCTAGACCGATATATACAGTCATATTGGGAGATCATCCTCAGCTGAGGCAGCTACCTAGTCGATATATAAATGATGGCGTTGAAGTACGGTTAATTATAAAGTCAAAACCTTTATTTATATATAACACTGAGGAATACAATTGTAAAGCGGAGCTAAATAAAATGCTTTAAAACATCGGAAGTCGACAAAGACAAACCATGAACATTATTAAATACGTATATGTGGGTGGGTGGTGGTGGGGTGGCTGGGGAGGGAGGGCGGGAGGGTGGGGGCGGATCAAACCGTTCTTAAAAAACGTAAACATAATTTGAATCATGTACAACAATTCCCAAACAATTTCCGAAAAAAAACATTCTGGAAAAGGTCAACATAGTTTAAAGCTTAATAATTCTCCAAAAATTAAGGAGTTAGAAAATATGACTTATCAAACTCTCATTTAATATTTTAAAGGCAATCTAGATTATTTATTTTTTTGTGACATTCTGTAAGTTGTCCTACATTACTTGTGTGCCCCAATAGTATTCTTTAAACCCATGGGATAATTTAAAAAAACGCACTCAGGATTTTGGGCTTAGGTTTAAGCAATAAAAAATCTGTGAAATGGTCGATTTACAATGTGAGGTGTTTCAAAGATAGTAACCGTTTCCTATAAGGAATCCCCAAGTTATAAATATCTGTCACACGCCATGATCACCTCGGCCATATCTACAAATGACGAATTGCAATGCATTACGAGTTTTGTTTACCGTCAAGTTTAAACATTAATTTATGTATTTGAATTGAATTGAATTGAATGTTGTTTAACGGCTCATCAATACAGTAAATATTAGTTAGAGCCGCCCCAGAGAGAGGGGAAGGATACATAGGAATCCGGGAACTTACGTATTTGAACAATCCTAAAAAAAAAATAAAAAAAATTCGAAAATATCCTAATGTGCTCTCTTTAAATTATAAATTATTTTAAGTGCTAATGCTTTATAAATAAATGCAAGAGTGCGTGCTTTCCCTTTAAACTATTATGTTTCAATTTTGTCGACCCCTTTTTTAAACGTCGTTTCAATAAACGTTAGAATAGAAATATTTGACATTAAACCCTTACAGTACAAATAGTTATTATGAATACATGTTTTGTATCAACAAAACCTCATAGTAAAGTCTCGATTATTAAAGAATTATAGTCGATCACGATTTATGGTTTTCTTTGGTCTCACACAATCAAAATATATCAGTTGCGCAATAATATAAAAATACAATCATTATAAACTTGAGGAATTTAAAAACGCCTCACTGAAAATAAACAAAGATTACACCTTTGTTTAAAGGGACAAAGGCAATCTTGATCTTTTAAAAACTCATGGCGTCCCGTTAGCTTTTCTAAATATGTTGCATTCGTTTAATCATTAATATTTATTATAAGAATAGTATAAAGCAAATTGTTTTAAAATATTATTAACTGTTGATAATATAGCACCAAAAATATATTTAAACTTATTGTAGTATAGACAAAAAAAGGAAAACATTTTATTTAATTATATGCAAGCTGGTTTAAAGTCGAAATGGTACTGGATAAATAAATTGAGACGCTAATTTCAATGCTTGATACACATTTCAAGATTGCCGTGTGTCCCTTTAATGTCTTATTTCACAATCAGTTGGGATCGTACGTTCTTTCGTTGTATACGCCTCCGTGGTCGAGTCGATAACGACGTTACGTTGTAAACCTACTCGCCTCTCACCGCTGCGGGTTCGAATCCCACTGGGAGCTCAACTTGTTAAAAGTGTCAATTCTTGCGAATGGCGGGAGGTATACAATACTGGTTCTACCCAGGAATAAGTGGGTGGTCTGTCGCCACCACAATAAATCGGCCGTCATACATAGCCTAAAATTTGCTGGAAAATGACGCCAAACACCAAACAAAGTTTCAAACAAATCTATTCATCAAATACGCTGTTATTCAGCCTAACAGTTGTTTACTTTCAGTGGGGCGTTTTTAAAGTTCTGGGATATATATACGCTGTATACTTCACAGTTATTCATAAAAAAAAATATTTGCGGAAGTCAACATGAAATGATCGTAATGAAATCTTATTATCGTTTATATTTTTGCTACATTGAGACATAATTTCTGATAGTTTATAAGTTGTGAATATATTCTGTTTTGGTTTGTCACGAATATTCTGAATTTCCGTCACGAGGTCAATATACTAAGCTTGTCTTGAACATTTGATTAAATTCTATTATTGAGAGTCACACACTCCATTATCATAGCAACCCTTAACCTAATAGTTCTGGTTCAGCAACGTATCACAACAATTTCGCTTAATTTTGAAACGCATTATTTGAAAACAGTCTATTAAAATATCATTATGTTAAATTATCCCTTGTTGGATTGTCCACGTGTATTTTTGTTTGTTTGTTTGTTTGTTGTTTGTTTGTTTGTTTGTTTGAATGTTTTTTACGTCATTTTAGCAAATTTAAGGCCATATATGACGGTCGACTTTTTGTGGTAGAGACAGACCACCTCATTTCTCCTGAGTAGAACAAGTACTGTACACCTCCCGTCATCCGTAAGAATCGACACTTTAACACAAGTTGAGCTCCCAGTGGGATTCGAACCCGCAGCGCTGAGAGGCGGGAAGGTTTACAACGCAACGTCGTGAATCCCTCGACCAAGGAGACACTCTCGGAATTGTTATTAAACACACAGTCAACAGGGTCGTGTATAAATGGACCCTTGTATCTGGGTCCGTATTCATAAAGCAACTTAAGTGGAACAAATTACTTTAAATATCCTTATTAACCTATCAGGGTCACTACAAACCATCTATTTTAGGATAAATATTTAGCTGTAGGTTTTATTTATCCATACTGGTTGTGTACCAGTTATCGTCATTCACCAGATATCGTCATTATCAATAAAACGCTCGATGTTGTGTTTATTTTTCGACCCCACTTTACAAATCATTACACACTATCATCAGACGATTGGTGAGTAAAAAATAGTTTAGAAATGTTAACATACACTCTCAAACCAACCCGTTTACGTATATAAATACCGTTATATGGGGGAATCACACGCTAAGGCGCATGCGCAGGAAAATTTCCTTTTAAAATAGCTGACCTTTTCCGTCGAACCATTGAATCACTAAAACTAAAAGCATGTGCTAAACACATGTTCAGCCAAGGGAGATAACTAGTTCACGTCAATCAATTTAAATTTGCGGACAGTTATTTCCCTTTAAATTATGAACGTCGAAGTGAATGGATTTCATCCTATACGTACAGTTGATAAATCATTTTATATTGTAGATTTAATTTGTTTCTATATATTTTTTGGTGTATTCATATGCAATGGTATATTTATGTTTCAATTAATGACTACACATGTTTTCATCATCCCAAACATGGATTATTCGGTATTAAACTGAACATGACGATAACTACTACATTCAGCTCAAACGACCGGCCCAATTCATTCTATATTTAGTAACGGTCACGTGACACTTGTTACTAATAATAGGAACAATGTAAACACAGAATATTTACGGCAAAGGGGTAAGCTTCTCTTCTGGCAAAAATATTTATGAGATGACTACTTTTGATTTAGATATATTAACGAACCCACATAAAGATGACGATATCTGGTATACAGCCAGTAACCTTATTAGCAACATTAACAAAACAAGTCTTAAATCGATAGAAAAGGGTTT